>JAABKJ010011972.1:0-10623 GCA_011634705.1 Andricus grossulariae
AAACTGAAAGGTCTTCAACCGATAAAAGGATGAAGAAACAGAATTGCGCAAATGCATTCTACACTTGAAAAGATTACCATTCAGACCTTTACATTCAAGAAATTTTCTTCAAAAAGTCTTATGCAGTTGCATGACGGCTGACGTTTCCACCTAGCCTAGAATATCGTCGCGGTACGTTATGCTTCAAGAATCACTATTCCGCAAATACTTGCGTCGTTTTTTGATTCTACAATATTGATTTTTGGTTGGCAAATTGTCGTATGCCAACAAAAACACTTGAAAGACACTTGAAAAACACCAATGCATTCATGCAGACTAACATACCTCGACTTTTTCAACTGCGCAATGAGCCGGATATCCACTCGCCTTAACCGTTTCCATAATATTGCGCAATATACTGGACTAAGTACTTGCACACGGCAACCCTTCCGTGGCGAGAGTCGCAACCGTCTCTCACCCTTTGGGCTGAGGAACTGCGTGGGCCAGCAGTTCTAGGAATGTCGGATGTATTTATTTTTATTATTATTGATAGTATTCATTGATTTTAAATCGACCCGCGCTTTTCGGTTGAAAAAGTTGCGTATAGGCGGCCCATCGATAAAAAAGCGGGGGACCGATGAACGTCGCTTGACCCAAATATCCTACCCACTCGCGGTAAGGGCGCGGCCCCCTCCAGAGCGGAAATAAAAGAATCGTTTCGTTTCAAGGTCAGGGATATAGGCGAGACTTAACTGTATTTGGTTCAAAATTGAATTACTTTGTTGAAAATTCAACAATTTTGTTGAAAATTCAACAATTTTATTGAAGTCATACTTCTTGGTTGAAAGTTCAACGGTTTAATTACAATTTTATTTCTTTCTTGAATACATTTTTTTAAATTGAAAATTCAACTATTTTATTGAACATTAAACTATTTTGTTACACATTCATCTTTTTGGTTTAATAATGTACCTCTTTTTGTAGAAATTTAATCTTTTTTGGTTAAAAATGCAACTGTCCGGTTAATAATTGATCTTTTTCGGTTGAAAATTAACTTTTTTGTTGTAAATTCACATTTTTGGGTTATAAATTAAACTACTTTGAAAAAAATTCGTATTTTTGGCTGGAAAATTAAACGATTTGGTAGAAAATTTAACTATTTGGTTAAAAATTGATGTATTCTGTTGAAAATTCGTCTTTTTCGGAAGAAAAGAAATTTGTTGGTTGAAAATGAAATTGTTAAGTTGAAAACAATCTATTTTAGATGAGGATTCAAGTATTTTGTTAATAATTTGTCTTTGTTGTTTCGATCCAACTGTTTTTTTATTTTTAATTGAAATCTGTTTTTTTTTTTTAATATCAACTATTACATTTTTCGTTGAAAATTCATCTTTTTAGATTAAACATTTAGCTTCTTGGTAGAAAGAACAACTACTTTCTTAAAAATTCTATTTTCTTTTTGGTTGAAGATTTATAATTTTACTTGAAAAACTTTGTTTTTTTTTTGGTTTAAAATGATTTTTTTTAACTGAAAATTTAACTATTTTGTTGAAAATTCAACTGATTGGTTGTAAAATAACTTTTTTGTTGGCAATTCATATGTTCGGGTTAAAAGTTCAACTGTTTTTATAGAAAAATCGTATGTTTGATTTGAAAATTTCACAATTTGGTGTGAAAATCAACTATTTGGTATAGAATTAAGCAGTTTTGTAGAAAAATCGTTTTTTCATTGAAATTTACTTCTGGTTAATAAAAATTACACTACACCATGCTTGGTTAAAAATGTATCATTTTTAGCTTAAAAATGTAACTATTTGGTTCAAAATCGTTAGAAACGAAAAAAAAAAAAAATAATAATCAAATAAAATTTGAACTAACATCACATCCATCGTTCAAAATATTTAGTTAAAAATGTATGTAATTTGTTGAAAAATTGTATTTTTTGGTTGAAAACGGAACTATCTGATTAAAAGTGTATGTATTTTGTTGAATATTCGTATTTTTATGTAGAAAATCAATTTTTTCGTTAAAAATGCAATGTATGGTTCAAAATTAATGTATTTTAGTTAAGGCTTCAAGTATTTTGTTGAATATTCATCTTTTTTATTATATTCAACTTTTTTATTTAACATTAAAATCTGTTGTGGTTTAAATATCAACTATCACATTTTTTGTTGAGAATTGGTATCTCTGGCTTGAAGATTCAACTACTTGGTTGTAAGTTGAACTACTTTGTTAAAAACTAATGTTTTTGGTTGAAAATTCATCACTTTAGTTCAAAATCCTCCTCTTTGTTTGAAAACTTCACTATTTTGTTCAAAATTCTCTTTTTGATGTTTTAAAATTAAAGGATTGTTTTTGGTACAAAATTAATCCTTTAGATTTAAAATTCAACTATATGTATTTTGTTAACAATTAGTACCTTTTGGTAAAAAACTAATTTTTTTGTTTGAAAATACAACTGTACGGTTTTAGATTGATCTTTTTTGGTTAAGGATTCAAATATTTTTTGGAAATTCGTCTTTTTTGGTTGTATTAAACTGTTTTGTGGAAAATTTAAGTGATTTCTTGAGAATTCAGGTTGTTGGTTGAAAATTTAACGATCTGGTTAAAAATCAGCTGTTTTGTTAAAAACTCATCTTTTTGACTTGAAAATTCATCGTTTTGAAAGGCCCTAATCAGCCATTGAGACAATTTATAGCCAATTAGCAAATAAGTTGAAAAATATTTTTTAAGAAAAAGTAAGGAAATAGTGGAATTTTCAGACAATTGTGAGAAAATAGTGTCTTCAGTGTAATTTCATTCGAAATAGTAGTAAAATAGTGTAAGCGTTAAAAAAAATGTATAAAATAGTGTTAATTACTGGTTAATTACTGGAAGTGTTACTGGTTCATCCAGTCAAAATCTGACAATCACTGGTTCATCAGTGATAACTTAAAATACTGATTGAACCAGTGATAAATCAAAATACTGATTCATCCAGTGATAAATAAAACATACTGATTTAACCAGTGATAACTCAAAATACTGATTTAACCAGTGACATTTTCACTGGTTTAGTTTAAGAGAGAGTTAATACTATTCGATGCTTGTATAAAAATACTTTTAATTAAATACTTTTTTTTATTTGAGAACATTGTTTAGTATGTTTTCTAATGATAAATTTTAACAAAGTTTACGAATTTTGCGAAAGAATTACCTTCAATAGTACAGTTGAATAATAACTTCATAAGCTCGAAAATCACTTTTATATTTCAGACTTCACACTCTTTCCCCTATTACCCTCTTTTCCCCATTTTCAAGAATTCTCATTTTTTTCCTGTTTTCAAGAAACTTCCCCTTTTTCTCGTTTCTGTTCTTGGTCAAAAGCTCATTTTTATTGGTTGAAAGGTCTACCATTATATTTTGTGGTCAAAATTGATATGGTTTGATTAAAAATTCGACTATTTAGTTGAAAATTTGATTATTTTGTTGCAAATGCAACTACATTGTTGAAAATTCGTTTAATTTTTGGTTGAAAATCGATTTTTCAACGAAAAATTTACCTATTCCATTTTTGGTTGAAAGTTTATATTTTTCAGTTAGCAATTCAACTATTTAGTTGAAAATTAATCTTTTTTAGCTAAAAACTCAAGTAATTGGTTGAAAATTCATGTATCTTTGCAATGAATCATATTTTTTGGTGACAAAAATCAATCTTCTTGTTTAAAGAAAAATTCGTTCGTTGAAAATTTGACTATTGTGTTGATTTTTTTTCTTTTTGAGAGAGAATTAATTTTCTTGACTAAAATGTAAATATTCCATTTTTGGTTGAAAATTGATATTTGTTGATGAAAAATTGGTGTTTTTTGTTGAAGATTCGGCTTTTTTGGTAGAAAATTAATCTTCTTGGTTGAAAGTTAATTATTTTGGTTAAAAATGCAACTTGCTGGTTTAAAATAATTGTATTTTGATTGAGGATTCAAATAATTTGTTGAAATTTTTTGTATTGAATTGAACTCTTTTTTATTTCAAATGAAAATATTTTTGGTTGAAATATTAACTATTAAATGTTTCTTTGAGAATTAATTTTTTTTGTTTTTGAAAAATCAACTACTTTTGATTTAAAGTATAACTACTTTGTGAAAAATTAATTTTTGTGGTTGAAAATTAATCTGGTTGATAATTCAACTATTTTGTTTAAAATTCGATTTTTTTATTGAATTTAACTGTTTCTGATTTCAAAAGGAATTATTTTTGGTTGAAATATTAACTATTACATGCTTATTTAAAAATTCTTTTTTTTTTTTAATCAACGACTTGGTTTAAAGTTGAACTACTTTTTGAGAAATGAAATTGTTTTTGTTGAGGATTCGTCACTTTAGTTGAAAAATTCAACTATTTGGTCGTAAATTAAATTTTTTGTAGGAAACTCGTCTTTTTGACTAAAAATTTAATAATTTAGTAGAAAATTGGAATGATTATTAAACTGTTGATTTTTCAGCAAGAAAATTAATTTTTAACGGAATAATTGAATTTTCAAACTGAACAAAAAACAAATTTTTAACGAAATAAGTACATTTCCAACCATAGGGATGAATTTTCAACTAAGATCAATATTGAGATATTGATATTTGATCAGTAGAAAAAGAACAACTAATATCAAATATAATTTTTGAACCAAACAGTTTAATTTTCAACCAAAAAATATTAATACTTACCGAAAAATGTAATAGTTGATATTTTTCCAAAAATTATTTTAATTTTGAACAAAAAAAAGTTAAATTCATCCCAAAAAGAGACAACTTTTCAACAAAATAGTTGATTTTTATACCAACAATATTTTTCATTCATTCAAGAAAAAAAATTAAACCAAATAGTTGAAATTTCAAGCCACAAAGATCAATTTTCTACAAAACAGTTAAATTTTCAACTAAAAAGACAAATTTTCAACCAAATATTTAAATTTTTAACTAAAAAATCTTCAACTAAAAATGGAATAGTTAAATGTAAAGTTAAAAAAAAATAATTTTCAACCAAACGGATGATTTTTCAACTAAAATTATGGATCTTAAACTGGAATAGCTGAATGGAAAAAAATTAATTTTAACCTAAAATGATGAATATTTAACTGGAATAGTTGAATTTTCAACCGAAAATCTGCATTTTCAACCAGGAAGATCAATTTCTGCCAAAGAAGACAAATTTATCAAATGCATTAATATTCAACGAAATAATTAAATTTTTGACTAAATAAGTTCAACTTTCAACCAAAGATGGAATAACTAAATGTTCAGTTAAAAAAATTAATTTGCAACAAAACCGCTGAATTTTCAACTGAAACGATGAATCTTCAACTGGAATAGTTTTTCAGTAAAGATATATAAAAAAAATATATAATTTTTCAATAATAAATTTAACCCCCTTTTAAATGCCCTTTTTCGTAAAAAAAAAACTCACCTTTTTTACCTAAAAATTAACTACTTAACGGACCCGTAGAATCCCTAAAATCGCAAAAACAGATTTTCTAAAGAATAGTTACATTTTCAAACAAATTGATGAATTTTCAACTGGAATAATTGAATTTTAAACCAAAAAGATGATTTTTTAACTAAAACGATGATTTTTTAACTGAAATACTTCAATTTTCAACCAAAACGATTAATTTATACCAAAAAATACGAATTTTTAACGTTGGAGACTAATGGGCCAGAGTGGAGAGCTTACCATAGCGAATTTATGAAGCTCCTCACCTGGGGTGATTGCTAGAGAGATTGCTCAGCGACCTAGGTGGATTTAAAAATTTTTTAATTGCGAAACGAACGTATTATTTATATAAACAACACAGGACTGAGTCAAGTATACTTAGAAAGGGATACACATTAATGGTATAACAATATTAATAATAATAATAACAATAATACTTAATAAGCTATTTTATAAATTTGAAAAATGCAAAGGTAGGGAGAAAATTATGCATCTTTTTCAATTATTACGCTTGGAAATGAAGCAATGAAATAATCATATACAAGACGAGATAGAGGATATATATGAGTAAGTCGTTAAAAGTTACAATATAAGGTTTTTGCACGAACACGCAAACCATAAACTTTTCTCATCTTCTTGTAATACTTTGAAAAGTATTGGCAATTCTGAACAGCTCATAAAGCGCGAAGCGTGCTCTGTCCACTTACCCGGAGAAAAATGGGTGTTAAAACCTAGATATTAAAAAATCAGATAATGTCGCCTAAACTTGAATTTACGAAATACTAACTAAAATCGTCTTAAACGTAGAGTAAGGGCGCCAATTCTTGGCACATACCCAATTGTTGGCACCTTTCTCTAATTTGTTAGATAATACTGATTACCAAAAATGACCCAAGTCCTCGCTGAATGGGACATATCCTTTCCGAAATTATGATTTTCATGCAGTTCTAAAAAATAAGACGATCAATCACATTTTTACATGTTTATGAATTTTAGACAGTTCTCAAACATAAGGGGATCAATCACATTGTCATTTGTTTCTGAATTGCATGCAGTTCTAAAACGGAAGACGATCATTCACATTATAATTTGTTTCTAAATTTCATGCAGCTCTAAAATATAAGACGATCAATCACATTGTTACTTGTTTATGCATTTCATACAGTTCTAAAGCATAAGACGATCAGATAGATTGTCATTTAGTTCTGAATTTCATGCAGTTAAAAAAAATAAGACGATCAATCACATTGTTATATGTTTATGAAGTTTAGACAGTTCTAAAACATAAGATGATCAATCACATTGTTATTTGTTTCTGAATTGCATGCAGTTCTAAAACGTAAGACGAACGTTCACATTGCCATTTGTTTCTGAATTGCAGGAAGTTCTAAAACGTAAGACGATCATTTACATTCTTACTTGTTCATGAATTTCATACAGTTCTAAAATATAAGGCGATCAAGCACACTGTCATTTGTTTCTGAATTTCAGGAAGTTCTAAAACGTAAGACGATCATTTACATTATCATTTGTTTTTTAATTTCATGCAGTTCTAAAACAAGAGGCGATCAATCACATTCTTACTTGTTTATGAATTTTATACAGTTCTACAACATAAGGCGATCAAGCGCATTGTCATTTGTTTCTGAATGTCATGCAGTTATAAAAAATAAGACGAACAATCACATTGTTACATGCTAATGTATTTCAGACAGTTCTAAAACATAAGATGATCAATCAAATTGTCCTTTTTTCGGAATTTCATGGAGTTCTAAAACATAAGGCGATCAAGCACATTGTCATTTGTTTCTGAATTTCATGCAGTTATAAAAAATAAGACGATCAATCACATTGTTACATGTTTATAAATTTCAGACAGTTCTAAAACATGAGACGATCAATCACATTGTTACTGTCTATAAATTTCATACAGTTCTAAAACATAAGATGATCAATCGCATTGTCATTTGTTTCTGAATTGCACGAAGTTCTAAAACCTGAGACGATCATTTACATCGTCATTTGTTTTTGAATTTCATGCAGTTCCAAAACAAGAGGCGATCAATCACATTCTTACTTGTTTCTGAATTTTATACAGTTCTAAAACATAAGGCGATCAAGCGCATTGCCATTTGTTTCTGAATGTCATGCAGTTATAAAAAAGAAGACGAACAATCACATTCTTACATGTTTATGAATTTCAGACAGTTCCAAAACATACGGCGATCAATCGCATTGTCATTTGTTTCTGAATTTCATGCAGTTCTAAAACATAAGATGATCAATCACATTATAATTTGTTTCTGAATTTCATGCAGCTCTAAAATACAAGTCGATCAATCACATTGTTAATTTTTTATGCATTTCGTACAGTTCTAAAACATAAGATGATCAGGTACATTGTCATTTGTTTCTGAATTTCATGCAGTTAACAAAAAGGACGATCAATCACATTGTTACATGTTTATGAAGTTTAGACAGTTCTAAAACATAAGATGATCAATCACATTGTTATTTGTTTCTGAATTGCATACAGTTCTAAAACGTAAGACGACCGTTCACATTGCCATTTGTTTCTGAATTGCAGGAAGTTCTAAAACGTAAGACGATCATGTACATTCTTACTTGTTCATGAATTTCATACAGTTCTAAAATATAAGGCGATCAAGCACACTGTCATTTGTTTCTCAATTGCAGGAAGTTCTAAAACGTAAGACGATCATTAACATTATCATTTGTTTTTTAATTTCATCCAGTTCTAAAACAAAAGGCGATCAATCACATTCTTACTTTTATATGAATTTTATACAGTTCTACAGCATAAGGCGATCAAGCGCATTGTCATTCGTTTATGAATTTCATGCAGTTCTACAACATGAGACGAACAATCACATTGTTACTCTTTTATGAATTTCAGTCAGTTCTAAAACATAAGACAACCAATCACATTGTCATTTGTTTCTGAATTTCGTGCAGTTATAAAAAATAAGACGATCAATCACATCGTTACATGTTTATGAATTTTAGACGGTTCTGAAACAAAAGACAATCAATCACATTGTCATTTGTTTATGAATTTCATGCAGTTTTGCAACATGAGGCGATCAATCACATTGTTATTGGTTTCTGAATGGCATGCAGTTGTAAAAAAGACGAACAATAACATTTTTACATGTTTATGAATTTCAGACAGTTCTCAAACATAAGATGATCAATCACATTGTCATTTTTTTCTGAATTTCATGCAGTTCTTAAAAATAAGACAATCAATCACATTGTTACTTGTTCATGAATTTCATACAGTTCTGCAAAATTGGGCGATCAAGTACATTGTCGTTTGTTTCTAAATTTCATGCAGTTACAAAAAATAAGACGATCAATCACATTGTTACATATTTATGAATTTCAGACAGTTCTAAAACATAAGACGATCAATCGCATTATTATTTGTTTCTGAATTTCATGCAATTCTAAAACATAAGATGATCAATCACATTGTCATTTGTTTCTGAATTTCATGCAGTTCTAAAACTTGAGACGATCAATCACATTGTTACTTCTTTTTGAATTTTATACAGTTCTAAAACATAAGGCGATCCAGCGCATTGTCATTTGTCTCTGAATGTCATGCAGTTATAAAAAATAAGATGAACAATCACATTGTTACATTTTAATAAATTTCAGACGGTTCTAAAACATGAGACAATCAATCACATTGTTACTTGTTCATGAATTTCATACAGTTTTGAAACATAAGATGATTAATCACATTGTCATTTTTTCTGAATTTCATGCAGTTCTAAAACATGAGACGATCAATCACATTGTTACTTGTTTATGAATTTCATACAGTTCTAAAACATAAGGCGATCAAGCACATTATTATTTGTTTCTGAATTGCATGCAGTTCCAAAACATAAGGCTATCTATCACATTGTTACTTATTGTTTATGAATTGCAAACAGTTATAAAACGGAATACGATCAATCACATTGCCATTTGTTTTTCCATCGATCGTCTTATGTTTTAGAACTGCATGTTATTCAGAAACAAATGACGATGTGATTGATCGTCGTATATTTTAGAACTGTATGAAGTTCATAAACATGTAAAAATGTGATTAATCGTCTTATGTTTTAGAACTGCATGAAATTCAGAAACAAATTGCAATGTGACTGATCGTCTTATGTTTTAGAACTGTATGCAATTTATAAAAAAGTAACTATGTGATCAATCGATTTATGCTTTAGAAGTGCATAAAATTCAGAAACAAATGAAAATGTGATTGATCGCCATATGTTTTAGAACTGTACGAAATTCATAAACAAGTAATATAATTATGTCATTTTTGCTTATCAGTGTAATGCGACTATTTAGCCTGTTTTGTTTTTATTAATAAATAAATAAAAATATTGATCCAAAATTAAATAAAGTCACTTCGGGTTTTAGCATGCTAATAATTTGACATTTTTCTGTTACAAGTTTCGCATTCTTCAGATACAAATATAGTTAAATGAATTTTCAACGAAAAAGATGAATCTTCAAATAAGATAGTTAAAATAGTTAAATTTTTAGTTACAAAAATTAATGCTCAACCAAAGGTATAAATTTTCATCTAAACTGATGGAATATTCAACTGAAATAGTTACGTTTTCAATTGAAAAAATTGATTTTCAACAAAAAAAAACTTTCAACAAAATAGTTAAAGTCTCAACTGAAATAATTAAAATTTTACTGAAAAAATTAATTTTCACCATATGTAAAAACGAATTTTCAACAAAATAGCTTATTTTTCAACCAAGCTGATGAATTTTCAACTAAAATGTTGAATCTTCAACTCACAAAATTTAATTTTTAACGAAAGAGTTCAACTTTCAACCAAGTAATTAAATTTTCGTTTAAAATAAGATGAATTCTGAACGAAAAATTTAGCATTTGATATTTCAAACAAAAAATATTTTAAGTTTTAATCAAAAACAATTGAATTCAACCAAAAATGACAACGTTTCAATATGAGTTGAACTTTCAACTACAAAGATTTTTTAGTCAAAAGAGAGAAAAAATTGCAATCAAACTGTTGAATTTTCAAACGAAAAGATGAATTTTCATCGAAGAAAATTAATTTTTCACCAAAAAGAACAAATTTTCAACAAAATAGTCAATTACAGTAATATAAAG
>JAABKJ010011973.1:0-10623 GCA_011634705.1 Andricus grossulariae
CAGAAAGCACGTCCAGCCTCGCTTCCTGCTTTGGGAATCGAAACCGCGCCAGCGTGGCTGCCAAGGCTGCAGTATTGAAACATGGGACAATCACTATACCATCTGAGCCATGATGACTCCCTAGCTTCTTTAAAATTGTTCCACGTAAATTCAGGTTTTTTTTGTAGTTTTTCAGTTCTAATGCCATCACTTATAACTTGTTTTTCCGTTCGATATGACTAGAGCTTTGGATTCAATTGTCTGAACTTGTAATAAACTGATGAAAATTTAAATTTGTGTTTTTTTTCCATCTTTCAATGTTCAAAATTCTCTTTCTCATATTCTTAATAACCTTCTGCATCTTAAGATGAGTGTAAATCCAAGCTTTTTTCGATCTCAAACGAACCGTCATGACAATTCTCTTTAATTAAAACTGGATCTGAAATATCATTTGCATGTAGGCTGATCGAAAGTCCTTGTTAAGAACTTCAATATATTCTTAGAATTCCTAATCGCGTTTCAGAAAATCTATCTATAAAAAATCTATCTATAAAAATCTAGTGTAACTCAAGATTTTTCAAATGTTCTGAAAAAAGTCAACAATCCTCAAATATATTTATTTGTTCAAAAGTGTTTTTTTTTTTTAGTGTGGATGGTTTGAAGTATTTTAGCCATAGAGAAATAAATGTTCTTGCGGAATTGAAAACATTTAAGTTGTAGAGAATGTTTTTTCTGAAAGAAGCCATTATTCATTAAAATTTAACAATTTATAAGAAATTAGTAAGGAGCGGCAGAAAGAAGAAATTTATTTATTGCTCAATGCATTATATGTAGAGACTGTAAAGGCATAATATCTTTGAAACATCACTGAATTCTTCAACAGGAAGCTGCATTAGTGAATCGTCGCTGATCACAACAACTAACTTCAGGTTTGAATGTAAATTCAAGGCAGGAAACCGACACACTTGTCTAGTGCATTTCACACACTTCCACACCGCCAGGGGTAAGATTTCTCTGATTATCTATGACAATTATAATTTTAAATCTTCATATTGAGAAATATTAGGAGATATCAAACAATTTTTAATTTTTTCTATTTAAAAAGTCTTAATAATCACTAGACACTTATTGATAATTTTTTAAACATCTTTTTCGAATATAAACGCTTGTTTTATTACATATTTGATAAGAAGAACCATCTTCACAGCTCACTGCCTCAGGGAAACCCCTAGGGGGGCCGACTTTAGATGTTGTGTTATTAGGCCACTAAGAGACGAACCACTAATAATAGATGTAAGTGATTTGAATTTAAATTTTGGAATGATTTGGATAACCATCCAACGTTAAGCAATTATATCATTACCAGATATGATTTGTGTAATCCTGATATATATACAATTATTCTTGAAAGAAAAATAAAAGTATCTCATTTGAAATAAAATTGTATTTTTTAATATTCCTTCGAAAGATGTGATGTAATGAAGCTATATTAAATGTAATGATAATTTTAGCTGGCAGAGTCTTTCACATTCAAAATATGTCTTTGGCGAGATTGCACAATGTCAATTGAGAAGCCTGATTAATATTCTGCATTTCACAATCAGAAACCACTCAATCTGAATAATTCTAAATATAATGCAAGTAAAAATGATTAGTAGACAATCACCAAAGCGATTAATATGAATATTCAATAATTGACCGGTGAACGTGTACGTCATCTACCCGTGATACTTTTGTCCTAAAAGGTAAGCAAGAATTGGAAATTTACGCAATATGACATCGTACAACACTGTTCCATGAAATCCTGTCTTCAGCCGCGAATGACCTGACGCGGCAGACAAGACATTTGTAAAAGTATCCTCTGGATACTTTTTCAGACCTACTAATATTTTGTAGAATCCTATGAGGGATAGTGTTGAACAAACACTTGAAGTGATCCAAGGAGAACAGTCTTTGCATTCGGTTCGCGATACGTTAATCCTGATGCTGGTAACATTCAATCTTGTTGAGTTGGCTAAGAAATTAAGCTTGCTTACCTGCAACACAGACAAATATGAGAACTACAAAATGGATTTCATAGCCTGAGCAGAGTCTGTCAATCTCGAAAAGAAGTGCTTGGTATTTAGCCCGTCTCTCTTCCTCCTATGCCGTGATATTGCCTTCGGCTGGTGTTGATAATTTAATTCCGTAAATGGTCTTCGTCTTCAGATTCTGAAGGACAATAGCAGGCTTCGTAGCACTGATACGTTGATTGATGGGTCTCATTCTCTACAGATACGACTTCGTCGCCACAAGAGCAGGAGCTCTTTCATGCACCTCACTCTTTTTTGATGCACCTGCAGGCATTCGAGGTGCGTTATAACTAACTCATAGTCCGTGTTATCGAATACTTGACGGTTATCAATCCGAGCCACGAACGGATTTCGTTTCATACTGGCTTGATAGATGGTCATATCCTCTCTTCAAGTGTGCCAGTGAATATTTAGTAGCTGTTTTTAAACAAGCGATTGGCCTGTATCACTTAGAATTGAGAATTTCTCTTTCTCGAGCTCTTCTTTCGAGTACTGCTGTTGGTTTAGCGGATACACCATGAATCCAAGCTAGCAGCTTTACTGACCTTGTGAGGTCTTTGCTGTCCATCAGTTTGATCTAAAATTAATTCTCCAGGTTGCACTCAATCGATTTTTATCTCTAATGTCCCTTTAATTGCATTAGCTTGGTCGTAATAAGGTTGGGTTATTTGAAACGCCTATGAGACTATGGCTACTTGCAGGTGCCTTTCAAGAGACTGGCTATAAAATTATGTTGGACCTTTTAGCCTTTTTCACTTCTAATAGAAGTTCGAAGTAACATTCTTGTTTGAGAAGGAGGAAGATGAAAAACCAATAATGAAAATCACAAGAAGAAATATAAACCTGAGAAAGGACGTGAATAAACTAAATTACATAGTTCAAATGGGATCTACAATTCTGCTGATCATTATTCAAATTAAACAACAATAATTAGGCTCAACCAATAATGTACTATAAGGACAATCGACTCCAAAGACAAACAGAGCCAGACTCAGAGGAAAATCGACTCTAAAAACAGGAAATCTTCACGATAATTGAATACACGAACAAGCTTTTCGTTTATACTCTTCACATTTCTTTCAGAAAAAAAAATACTATGGAGAAGGATCAGAACTGGGAAAACAAAGAGTGAACAGCAACATTAAATAGAAAGCTAGGAAAAATTGTGAAGAACTGCAATATCAATTTCGCGAGAGATTAGTACTTGAATTTATTTACATATTATATAAATTTTCTGACAACGAAGAATAAATTATATTTAGAAAAAATTTTCAATCTTAGACTTCAGCAGACAAAATTACTCATGCGCAAAAACCTGAACCTAATTATTGACTATATTTAAAACAATATTCAGTAGAATTAAGTTAACAGTTTTTTTTGCTCAAATGAATGGAATCAAAGAAATGCATTTGTGTGGATCAAATTTTTTTTTAGTGGTCATATGAGTTCTAAGCAACTAACAAATGTGTCATAAAAAACATTTGTTAATGATGAACTTTTGAAAAACATGTATATTATCATCGGGATAACTGAGTCAATTACGATTTCAGTGATCTCTTCAAATGCTATGAAATTTTGTAATGACTGTGATGAGGACATTTTTATCTCGATGAGAAAAATGAAATTGTAGTGGTAAATTCCGTGTATATAAAGCAAGAAAACTAGAGAAGTATTCACTAATTTTTTTGTTTAGTTTGAAAGTAAATTTAATACAAAGTTTGTTAAAACTAATAGCCATGCAAGTTTTAATTTTTATCTTTTTCTGTGGCCGTCTTTACAATTGGGCTAATGCTGAAGTTTATAATACCCTAGAGGGTGCTAAAAGTGAGTTCAAGAATATATTTCATGCATCATATACGAAGTGCCTCATCGTTCCGAAATTCGGGAAGAGTAGGTTAATATGAGAAAACTTAGAGGGCCTGAAGAAATTTTGGTTTTTGAATATCCAGCAAATTCCTGGATTTCTCGAATCAGAATTCACTTTTTTCCGGGTTTTCTCTCGTGGTATATGTTTCTCAATGTCGAAATTTATTATTAGTTGAAGCAATTGCTAAAGGATACAAAAAAAGTTCACAAAGTGAATATTCCTCTGTGAGACACAATGTATGTCAGAAGATTAGGACACTTATCTTTTCTACAATAAAATCGAAAACATGATAAGACTGTCCGAACTTGGTCAAATTTAAGATTTCAGAGGTATGTGGAGGCATTTGGTGAAGCATTTCCGGCTGCGCAGTAAATTTGGAATACATGGTTGCACACTAGATTCATTTCGCACCTCCAGCCGTCAGTAGACCAATGGGTTATTGTTTGTTGCGCACTAGTGTTATGTCGCACATCCAATTGCGCTGTAGACTGATGTGACATATTAAGTTCCGCACTAGAGTTATATCAAACTTCCGGTTATTTGAAATGTATGATCAATTACTAGACACTTATAGATAATGATTATTCTCAACTTCTTTTTCATAATAAACGCATGTCTTATTATACATTTGACAAAAATATACCTCCTTTACAGTTGCCTGCATCAAGCTGGCAGAAAGTAGGCGCAGCTTTGTATGTTGTGCTATCAAATCACTAAGAGTCGAACCACTGATAAGAGAGATACTGCGCAGGACAAAGATTATCAAATTGGGAAAACTCTTCGAAAACAGTCTGAGCCTTGGAGTGATGTCAGAAGTCAGGCTTTTCCTTTATATTCGCCTCTGATTCTTTTTTTAGGGTTTCTTCTCTTTCACGTCTTTTGCTTCCCTTTAGCAATTTTTGAAATTCTCAATCTTTGCTTTTTCTTTCTGCTTTGTATCCTTCTCTTTTCTCTGCATATTGGCTTCTTCTTCTTGGCCTCAACTTTTAATTTCTTACTTTCTTTCTCCTTTCTACGACCTTCCTGTCTTTTCCAACCGTCTACCATTCGCTGTTATTAGGAAAAATATCTTTGTCCTAATTTGTTTTTATTCAAATTACCTTATTGATGACACAAATTTCACCTAACTCATGAACTGCTGGTGATAATTTCGCCATAATTTTATAAGGAACTTCAAAATCTTTATTTAGTTTCCTCGCTATTTTCGCTTCTTCATAAGATAAGATTTTACCTTTTTTATGAACTAAGTTGCCTATCTCAAGCTTGAAGTTTCTTCTACGCAAATTATATTGAATTGCTTGTTCACATTCTCATGTCACACTCGTGTAAGGCCTGAAAAGAAAGAGCGAGTTCGTTAACCAGCTATTTTGAATCAAAATTCAAAAAGTGAGCACATTTTGAAAATTTTCGAGACCATTTTTTTTCAAAATTTGATAATTCTATGTACAATCGTTAGTACTACTCCAAGATACAAACAATTTATCATCGTAAAATTTTTTGATAAAATGAAAATTGTCAGAGTTATAGCATTTTCCAAATCCCAAAAAACAAACGAAAATTGATATTTCGAGCCGAACAACGCATGATATGAAAAAAAGTAGCGTGAAGAGAAATTTTTTTTCGAGAGCCCTGAAAGATTATCATAAACACTTTTTGACACTTTCCGAGAAATCGAAAATTCAAATTTTGATCGCACAAAAAATAATGAAAAATTCCATTTTTCGGTTAAACTATGCAAGATACAAAAAAAAGATAGAAAAACAAAAAAATCGTGCAACAAAAACAGGTCTACAAATTTATCTTCAATCACTTTTTGATAGGACGCGTATTTTTTGTTTTATTTGTGAGAAATAACACTAAAAATAAAAGAATTAAATTTTACAAAAATGACACAAGAGACGAAAAAAAATATATAAAAAGACGAAAACTGTTTCACCAAATAAGATCTACAAATCTGTTATAAACTCTTGCTATGAAAATACATTAAAAATTGAAAATTGACTTTTTGGAAAAACGACACAAGCTGCAAAAACTTTTTATTTAACAACATTTTTCACCTAAATTATATCCACAAATTTACTTAGAACCATTTTACACTAGTATGCGTATTTTTAGTTGAAATTATAAAGAAATAACGTTGAAAATGAACAAATTAAATTTATGGAGAAACGACACAAGTTGCAATAAAATGTATAATAGCAACATTTTTCGCATAAGATGCACGCTTTTTCATAATTGTAAAAATAAGACAATGAACATACGTATGTTTCAATACCATAGCATTTTATAAATTGTGATAATATAATATTATTGAAATGATAGATCTCTCAGAGTAGCTGAGGATCAAAATTAGTGCAAAATAAGGAGCACATATTGCAGAAGTCATGAAAAATAACATTTGTACATTATTTTGGAAAATCGGAATGAGCAGTGCCAGCTTGAGATACAGAAATAAATATGAAATATATTTGATATAATAATGTTGAACATAGTGTATAAAAGTTCAGAATTGGAATAATTTAGATAACCATCCAACGTTAAGCAATTATATCACTACCAGATATGATTTTTGTAATCCTGATATGTATACAATTATTTTTAAAAGGAAAATGAAAGAAGCTTATTTGAAATGAAAGTGTATTTTTTTTATATTCCTTTGGAAGATATTATGAAATAAGGTTATATTGAATTTACTGATAATTTTAGCTGGCGGAGTCTTTTACATCCAAAATATGTCTCTGGTGAGATTGCACAATGTCAATTGAGAAGCCTGATTAATATTCTGCATTTCACAATTAGGAACCACTCAATCTAGATAATTCTAAATATAATGCAAGTAGAAATGATTAGTAGACAATCACCAATACAATTAATATGAATATTCAATAATTCCCCAGTGGACGTGTACGTCATCTACCCATGCTACTTGTGTCCCAGAAGGTAAGCAAGAGTGGAAAATTTACGCAACATGACATCGTACAGCACTGTTCCTTGAAGTCCTGTCTCTAACCGCATTTTACCTTACGCGGCAGACAAGACATTTGTAAAAGTATCCTCTGGATACTTTTTCAGAGCTACTAATATTTTGTAGAATCTTATAAGGGACAGTGTTGACCAAACACTTGAAGTGATCCAAGGAGAACAGTCTTTGCATTTGGTTGGCGATAGAATAATCCTGATGCTGGCAAGATTCAATCTTGTTGAGTTCGCTAAGAAATTAAGCTTTCATACCTCCAAGACAGCCGATTATGAGAGCTACAAAATGGACTTCATAGCCTGAGCTGAGTCTGCTAATTTTGAAAAGAAGTGCTAGATATTCAGCCCGCTTCTCTACAGATACGACTTCGTCGCCAGAAGAGCATGAGCTCTTTCATGCGTCTCACTCTTTTTGGATGCACCTGCAGGCATTCAAGGAGCGTTATAACTAATTCATAGTCCATGTTAACGAATGCTTCACGGTTATTAATCCAAGCCATAAACAGATTGCGTTTCATGCCGTTTCGATAAATGTTGATATCTTCTCTTCGATTGTGCCAGTGAATGGCTTGTAGCTGGTGTTCAAACAAGAAATGGGCCTGTAGTTCTTAGAATTGATTATTTCTGGTCTTCGAAATTAGTACCGAACGTTCTCCCACTAACCACTGCCGGATGGGTAGTTCTCTGTTTGAGGAAGTAGTAAATATACAAGCCAGACGGTGGTGCGTAGAAGTAAACTTATTCCACCAGAAGCTTTCGATTTTATCTGGCCCTGGTGCTGAAAAGTTCCTAGTCTAGCGATAATTGTACCGACTTCTCTAGCAGTAATTGGTAGACATTCATTCTCTGAACGCTGCAACCATTGTCTTTGAAATTTTTTCGAAAAGAGTGATATATCTTTAGCGTCTTGAGTTAGCTGATAAGTATCTCCGCATACTAGCTCCCAGGAGACTTAAATATCTTTTCGACAGGGGGCATTTTCAACGGCACAGGACATTTTTATTGTGTGGACGTAAAGGATGAGTAGCAAAAGGATATTTTTTCCTGAAGCTCTCGCCAACCCATAGTATGACCTGCTGTCGATCTTCTTAGGATTCTTGACCACTCCTAGCTCTGAAGTTATTAAAGGTTGGGTGGCTTGACTACTTAATTTGACATGAACAACCTTCCATTCTTCCGTTTGCATGTTTGAAGTTTCGATTGCTATTCTTTGGACTACTGCTGTTGGTTCAGCGGATAAACCATGAATCCAAGCTAGCAGCTTTACTGGCCTTGTGAGGTCTTTGCTGTGCATTACGTTGATCTTCGAATGAATTCTCCAGTTTGCACCAAATCGATTGTTATCTTTAATGTCACTGTAATTTCCTTGGCCTGGTCGTAATAAAGTTGGGTTTTTTGGAACGCCTAGAAGACTACGGCCACTTGCAGGTGCCTTTCAAGAGACTCGCTATAAAATAATGTTGGTCCTCTCAGCCGCATCTTCTTATGTTCCTTGATTTCGTTCTGTGTGCTGTTATCAGCATGGCTGTTTGGTTAGACTCCCGGCATTAGAATCGCTAGCGTAACTACCAGATAGTTTCTCACTTATAGATTCGATAGTATGTTCTGAAGTTCGTTCAGTAATTTCCATCTTTAGAGGGGCAGCCAATTTTTCCTGACGGGCATTCACCGACTTCCCTTGAGTGTTTTGTTTTTAATTCATTCATAAGAACTAATTTTGTACCCAATAGCAGCTAGGATAATAGGAAACATATCTACCCTGACTTCTTGTTGATAAACTAAATAACATACTTTGAATGTTCGTGAATTAGAACCAATTCTGTCCCTCAGAAAAGATATACAGATGAGAAATATAGAATAGTAGGGGTGAATTATGTATATATAAAGCAAGAAAACTAACGGAATATTCAATTATTTTTTTATTCAGTTCAAACGTAAATTCAATAAAAAGTTTCTTAACATTAATAGCCATGCGAATTTTAATTTTGATATTTCTCTGCTGCTGTCTTTACAATTGGGCTAGTGGTAGACATTATGCTACCCTAGAGGCTGCTAAAAGTATGTTTAAAAATATATTTCATGCATAATATACGAAGTACCTCGTCGTTCCGAAATTTGGAAAGAGTATTCAAATATTTGAAAACGTAGCGCGCCTGAAGAAATTTCTTTCTTGAATTCCTAGCAAATTCCTAGATTTTTTGTATCGGAACTTGATTTTTTCCTGGGTTTTCCCTTGTGGTATATATTTCTCAATTTCAAACTCCATTATTAATTGAAGAGATTACTAAAGGATACGGAAAAAAGTTCACAGAATGAATATTCTTTTGTGAGACACCATGTATATCAGAAGATTAAAACACTTATTACTTCAACAATAAAATTCAAAACATGACAAGGCGAACTCTTGAAGGCGTGCGACGTATTAAAAACAATGGATTTATGAAAGATTGAAAAATTTACAATTTATGCGTCATATTTGTTCTATCTTCAGATCTTGGCAGAACCCAAAAAATAATCCGTACAGATTTGTCAAGACTTTAATCATATTTTCTACAAATTCACATTTTAAATCAGCAATCGAAAATTGTTGTATTTTTTCTTTTTTCGCAATATTTTCAAAAGTATTTTTCAAGGCATGCCAAATTTCCGGAAAATTTACTGTTCTCTCAAATACCCGGTCTGATATTTTTGGAATAAGGTCACTAGACCTGCCCGAAAATAGTTGGTTTGGAAAGGGGCGGATCTGCAATCACTATTGATAACACTGCCCGAACTTGGTCAAATTTAAGATTTCAGAGGTATGTGGAGGCAATGTAAATTCACGAGAGGCTCACACAAACATCGATTTCATTTCGTACACTATGACACCGCCAAGGGTAAGATTTCTGTAAATATTTATGACGATTTTAATTTCGTAATCGTTATTTCAAGAAATATTAAGAGATATTGGAACATCCATCATTTTGTTATATAAAATGTCCGATTATTCACCAGACATTCACAGATAACTTTTCTCAACTTCTTTTCCATTATAGAAGCATGTCTGACTATACATTTGACAAAAATATACCTTCTTCACAGCTCGCTGCATGAAGCTAGCAGAATATAGGCGCCAGTTTATATGTTGTGCTATCCAACTACTAGGAGTCGAACTACCGATAACGGAAGTAACTGATTTGAATCTAGAATTGGATGCGGAATGATTTGGATGAACATTTACATTCAAGCAATTCTATCGTTGCCACATTTGATTTTTGTGATCCGGATATGTATACAATTATTTTCCACAAAAAAATAAAAAAATCTTATTTCAAATGAAAGCTTTGTAGGGATTCTTTTCCCTGATCGGCAAGTCCTAACTACCCAAAAACTTTTATCAATAATCATTTCAAATTTATTATTTTCATAATATTATATAAGTAACTAGCTATTCAAATACTGCGCAGGAAAAATATTATCGAGTTAAGAAAACACTTCAGGACCAGTCTGATTCTTGTAGAGAAGTCATTAGTTAGGCTTTTCTTGACGATCGTATCCGGAATACGCTTAGATTCAAGAATACCCAGGTATTTATATGACTCGCCCTCAGTTATTGCCTTGATGTCTCTCTTGATCCCGTTATCTAGCTCTGCGGTCCCTAATTCTCCTCTGGTCAAATGAACTGTTCTGCATTCATCTAGTCCAAACTCCATGTAGTCATGCTTAGAAAACTGCTTCGGACGTCAGAGT
>JAABKJ010011974.1:0-10623 GCA_011634705.1 Andricus grossulariae
TAACTATTATTTAAAATAATATGTTCCTTGGTGACTACATTGAAAATAATTCTTTAGAATAATATTTCATTAACGTTTTTTTTATTCAATGAAATATATATATATTTATCATTTTAATTGTTTAAATTCGGGAATTTTCCAATTCGTATATTCTATAATTTGGCAATTTTCTGTCGGGAATTTTATTATTCGGGAATTTTTCAATTCGGTAATATTATAAACTGTCGGGAATTTTATTGTTCTGGAATTTTCCAATTCTGTAATTTTATACAATGTTCGGGAATTTTACTATGCGGGAATTTCCCAATTCAGGATTTTTATTTTGCGGGAATTTTACAGTGTCCGGAATTTTATTTTTCGGGATTTTTCAGTCGTCCCTATTATTTATTTATTAAAACTTCAATAATCGGGACGACTCAAAAATTGCGAAAAATAAAATTTCCGAATGAAAAATTCCCGAATAATAATATTCTCGGATAATAAAATTGCCGAAAAATAAATCTCTCGAATTGGAGAATTCCAGAATAATAAAATTCACGAACAGTTTATAATATTAACTAATTGGAAAATTCCTGAATAATAAAATTTCCGTCAGTTTATAATATTACCGGTTTGGAAAATTCACGAATAACTAAATTCCTGAACGAAAATGGCCGAATTATAAAATGTCCGAACTGGAAAATTTCCGAATTCTAAAATTCCCGAATTTGAACAATTAAAATTTAAAAATATATATTTTTTTATTTTTCCGCAAATTTATTGTGCGAAAATTTTATTATTCGGGAAAGTACAATAATGAAATATTGTTTTTTAAAATTATTTTTAACGTTCGAAGTATCTAAAATTATTGTTTGAATTTGAAATAACAATAATTGAAAAAATATACTGCTGGATGCAAATTTATCATTTTCAGTTATTGCTATTTTGAATTTAAACAATAATTTAAGAAACTCTAAACATTAAAAATAATTTTTTTCATTTCAATAAAAATATTTGATGATTGTATTTTTAATAAATCAATAATATTTATGAAAAATTCTAATTGCTTAAATTCGAAAATTTTTAGGTTCGTATATTTTATAATTCGGCAATTTTCTGTCGGGAAATTTAGTATTCGGGAATTTCCCAATTGGGTAACATTATAAAATGTTCGGGAATTTTCCAGTTAGTGAATTTTATAATTCGGCAATTTTATTATTCGGGAATTTTATTTTCTGGGAATTTCATTATTCGGGAATCTCCCAATTCGGAATTTTTATTTTTCAGGAATTTTCCAATTCGGGATTTATATTTTTCGGGAATTTTCAAATTTGGGAATTTTACACAGTCTGGAATATTATTTTTCGGGATTTTTCAGTCGTCCCCAATAATCAAATAGTTTTATCAAATACAAAGTTTTTCATCCTTTGAAAATTTTTCAATTGTAGTTTGAATTTAAGATAACAATAATTGCATAAAAGTTGTTTTAAAAAAATTAGAAGCATGTGCGCCTCAAAATATACGTTTTTCAATTATCACTTTTAATTCAAACAATAATTTTTAAAAAAACTTTAAAGAATAAAAAAATTTTCTTTCACAAAAATATTTGATTATCATACTTCCAATAAATAAATTATATTTTTGGAAAAAAGAACAAACAATTTTTGAATTGTTTATATTCGGGAGTTTTATAATTCGGAATTTTCCTAGGCCGGATATTTTCTAGTTCAGCAATTTTCTGTCGGAAATTTTATAATTTGGAAATTTTATGATTCTGTCATATTTTAAACTGTTCGGGAATTTTCCAGATCGGCATTTGCATATTTCGGCAATTTAATTATTCAGAAATTTTAGTGTCAGGAATTTTATTTTTCAAGATTTTACAGTAACCCCACCAACAAATTCAGGGCGATTGGAAAATCCCGAAAAATAAAATTTCCAACACTGTCAAATTCCCGAATTTGAAAATTCCAAAATAATAAAATTTCCGAAATTGGAAAAAGGCCAAATAATAAAATTACCGAAATATGAAGATCCTGAATTGGGAAATTCCAGGATAATAAAATTCCCGACAGTTCATAATACCACCGAAATTAAAAATTCCAGAATAATGAAAAAGTTTATAATAATTAAAAGTTCATAACATTAACAAATTAAAAAATGTCCGAATAATTAAATTCACGACCGAAAATTGCCAAATTATAAAATATCCGAATTAGAAAATTCCCGAATTTAAACAATTAAAAAATGATTGTTCATTGAATATTATATATTTATTAAAAAGACAATAATCAAGTATTTTTATCGAAGACAATTTTTTTCAATGCCCAAAGGTTTTACAATTATTGTTTGTATTCAAAATAACAATCACTGGAAGAAATATATTTCTGAAAGAAATTTTTTTTTTGAAAGTGTGCGTATTATTTTCAAAAAAATACAAAAAACGTTCTCAAAAATGGCATATTTAGTGTCTTTAATTCAATTATTTTATACAATTTTCATATTATTATTGTTATTTCAAGTTCAAAGAATATTTTTAAAAAAATTTAATAAAAAAAAATTTCTCTGAGAAAAATATTTGATCATTGTATTAAAAAAAATATATTAATAAAATAAAAAACATTTCTTCAATGTTTATATTCGATAATATTTTGCTTGAGATATTTTGTAATTCGGCAATTTTCTTTCGGAAACTTTATTATTCGGGAATTTTCCAATTCAGTAATATTATAAGCTGTTCGGTAATTTTATTAATCGGGAATTTTCATATATCGGCAATTTCATAATTTCAGGAATTTTATCATTTGGTTATTTTCTAATTCAGAAATAATTCGAGTTCTAATTAAACTTATTCAAAACTAAAATTAATTTTTTCTCAACTGAAAATGAAACAATTTTCTGTTTTGTTTGATAATTCATTTTCTTAACTGAAAGAGTAACTAAACTTTTTTTTGCTGCAATTTGATCGTTTTCAGTTAAAAAATTTTATAAATTGCAAATTATTTTTTTGAAGTGCAAATTTCACTATTTCATTTTCTGTTGAAAATGGATAACTTTTAGTTTAAAATTCAACTACTTGTTTTAAAACTTACTTTTATGATGAAAATTCATATTTATGGGTTAAAATTTTAATTTTTTGTAGAATATTCAAAATATTAATTCAATGTGAAAGATTTCACTTTTTGTAAATTTTACCTAATTTCAAATTGCTGGATTTGGAACGTTTTTGATTTAAAATCGTTCAATACATTGTTTTAAAGTTTGAAACGCTTTCAATTCGAAATTATTCATGATTAAGTATTGTTTAAATAAATTTTAAACTCAATATTCAAATATTACTTTATTAATGGAATTTTAAATTATTTATATTTGCAACGAAAAAAATTAATATAGTTAAATGAACAAAGATAACGGAATAATAAAAAAAATCTAAGTTGAATAAAATTGTGCACTGGAATAGTGCAGTAGAAATGCTTGGACTTATAATTAAAGATAATTAAAACTAAAATTAATTTTTTTTAATGAAAATTAAAATATCGTTTTTTGGTTGGAAATTGATCTTTTTTAGTTGAAAATTCAACAATTTGGTTAAAACATAATGTCTTATATTGTTTTCAATTTGTCCTAAAATTTCATTTTATTATCCATATCTTTCGATGAAAGTTAATCTATTTTGTTAAATTTTTTTTTGTTCAAAAATATATTTTTTTGAACTGCACATGTAACTATTCAATTTTTGGTTAAAAATTGATTGATTTCAATTTAAAATTGAACTACTTGTTTGAAAATCTCATGTTATTGTTAAAAAGTCAAAATATTCATTCAATTTGAAAGATTTTTTTTTTTCAATTTTACCTAAATTATAATTTCTTGATTTGTCAAGTTTTTCATTCAAAATCGATCAATATATTTTTTTTAAATTTCAAACACTTTCAATTCAAAATTATTCATGATTAAGTATCATTTAAAAAATTGGTTAATCCCAATATTCAAAATATTTTTTAATGATTAATTTTTAATATGTTTATATTTTTAGTTAGGGGAAATATAAGTTGAGAAACGTAAAAGCGCTCTTTACCCATGTGCATTTACTTCTACTAACATAATAATAAATAATTATTGATACACTGATAAATAATTAATTAATTAATGAAAAATAACAAAATTTTATATAAAATTTGAGTTGAATAAAATTATGCACAGGAATACTGCAGAAGAAATATTTCGAGTTTTAATTAAACATAAAGGATGTAATTTCGGTACAATGGTAAAATTAAATATGAAATGCAAAATAAAAAACAATGTCCTCAATCTCTTCAGCATCTCTGTTCGTGAAACGAGCCAGTTCGTCAACTTGGCCTCAGCGTCGTCTTGCCTCGTTTTTTATTTATTTTTTTATTTTTATTTTTGTTTACCGCGAGTGTATAATTGACGTCGAGCAAGCAGCGGACTCTTTTTATTTCCTAATGGAATAATAAGCGTTTGGAATTTTACTCTCTTTTGAAATTACAGCCTCGCTTTACATTTATTTCCATTTCCTCGTGGGCAGCCACTTCCTCGAGTCGGTACTTCCGGTTCTTAGCATTCTCACGCACAGAATGCGTATATTCGTACAAGCAGTAACATTTTTATGATCGACACATCCTAACTTTTTCGGAAATGATCTTGGATATCAACTTCACATGCACTTGAAAATTGGCCATATATAAACTACGTACATAAATCAGTTTGATATTTCAGACCACACTCTTTCCCACATTCCCCACTTTTCCCCTTTTGAAAGAATATCTGTTTTTTTTCTTCTTGATTATAAGAAAAATTGCATTATTTTCTTCAGCATGATGAATCCGCCATTTAGAATTGTTGAAATCTGACTTCATATTCGTTATCAGAGAACCCAAAACCACCCAGATGCAAGTTTCATGATAATGCATTAATTTTTTGAAAACTCGTCCGCCATATTGGATCCGCTATTTTGAATTTCTCAGATCTGACTTCATATTCGTTATCAGAAACCCCAAAAACCCCCAGATGTCAAGTTTCACGAAAATAATTCAAATAATTCCAAAAAAACTCGTCATATTTGTGTATCTTCTTTACCCCGGAAGTATCCAGAGGTCTAGAATTTATTTGAGGAAGGGCGATTTGTAATAAAAAGGCCCTAGTCTTGTCAAGGTTCCTTAAGAGCTGAATAACTCGGTCATATATCTCTGATACGACTTCGTAAGAGATTTTTCACCATAGATCCAAAATGCACTTTTGACGAATGAGGAGTCATGAAAGGCAGCCACAAATGGCCATTCATTCGTGAAAGTTTATCCGAAACATGTCGCACTAGGGCACGAACTAATGCATTTTTACGGGATGGGGAGGTGAGAGGCTAAAATCATTTATAAGCTATAAATGGGGATTATTGGCAAAAACCCCCCTTTTCGTAACAATAAAACTACACTTTTACCCTGCCCAGACACGACCAGTCACTCTCGCGACGGCTTTTTTTATATCTTATTTACAACTCTTTTATTCGCCGATTCCATCTCAATCAGACTCACTTCGGTCTGTAAAATCCCCTTCATGAGAGGTCAGACGTAAAAAGTTTCTTTTCTTGGAAAAAGGCTTTCTCAAAAAGTAGGGTCGAATGTAGGTTAATATTTGACATTTCATTTCCTGACATTACAAATATAAATAATTTAAAAATGCATTATTGAAGAAATTTTTTAATATCAAGTGTTAAAAATAGTTGAAACATTAATTAATTTTCACAATTTTGATTCAAAAGTGCTTAGGATCCAACTCCCTTATATAGTTTCCCTCCCCTCACTTCATCCTCCCAACAGTTCTCCAATTTCTTCCTCTCCTACCTCCTTATCCCATCCCTCACTTTCCTTTCCCTACTCATCCTAATTTCTAATAATTTCCCTCTTCTCTTATTCCCCCTCACACTTCTTACGTACCCTTCCCTTAATTTTAACCTCCCCTAATTGATTCTCACTTCCTTTACTTACTCCTTCTTATTTTCCCTAACCTTCCCTACTTTCCTTACCCTCACTTCACAAGTCACAACCCTGCCCCATTTTTTCATCCTTTACTTTCCCTTCACCCCACTACACTGTTTGAAACTATACTTCCCCTAGTACCCTTCCCTATTCCTCAGTAACCTCCCCTACTCACCCTCATTTCTGATTATTTCCCAAACTTCTCAATTCTCATCACTTTTCTTGTGTAGACTCCCCTCACTTCTCCGCCCTTCCATCATTCCCGTTACTTCCTTCACCCCCTTCCATCATTTCCCCTCACTTACCCTTCTTTCCCTTCCCTTAATTTTCCTTTTTCCCTTGCCTCACTTTCTCTTTCTCCAGTACCCTCATTCTCCCCACTTCCCATTCCCCTTCTACACCCCTCATTTCCCTGACCCCCTTCTTCTTCCTCAATTCGCCTACGTATCCCTCTCTAATTTCCTATAACTTCCTCTACTCCACCTCTTATTTTCCCTACACCATCCCCTTTTCTTCTTCCTTTCCTTGCTTCCCATACTTCTCCACTCCCGCATCACTCACTTCCCCTACTTCCCATACTTTCCCCCACCTGATTTCCCCTATTTCCCTTCACTCACTTCCCCCCACTGTTATAAATAACGTCCAACCCATAATATAAACCCATAATAACCTATAAGTAAACAAAGATGACGTAAAAATGGACATTTTTCCATTTGTTTTATTTATTTTATTTTTTCTATCTGATATTTTATCATGATATAATAAGCCAAAAAAAAATAAAAAATTTTTTTTTTAGAAGTTTGTTTTCCATAATTTTCAATAATTGTCTATTTTCATAAGTCATATTGCAGTACATCTTGATAGAAACAATATCATTATAAAAAATGTATCTTAAGATTATTCTTGTTAATATTATAAACAAGTTTATAAAACATTTCCATTCGGGCATTTGTCCAGGGAAAAATTCAGTTTTTTCTGTCTTGGTCCTTTATTTTGGGAAATTGACGATAATTTTTTAACCATATTTATAACCAGTTGATAAATTATATATATTTTTTGAAGCAAATTTAATAAACAAATGCATTATTCAAGCATTTGTCGACGGAAAAATTCATTTTTCTCTGTAGTAATTCTTTATTTTGGGATATTGATGATAATTTTAACAATATTTATAAACAGTTGATACTTTTTATTTTTTTTAAAGCAAATTTATTAAATAAATGCATGATTCAGGCATTTGTCTACGAAAAAATACTTTCTTTTATGTCAGTTCATTTAACTAATAACTTTTTAATGATTTTAGTAACATTCATAATAAATTAATCAATTTTATTTAAAAAAATTCAATTTAAAATTGCATTATTCAGGCATTTTTCGACGAAAAAATTCATTTTTTCTCTGTTAGTCCTTTATTTGGAGAAACTGATGACAATTTTAACAATATTTGTAACCAGTTGATGAATTTTATTTTTTTTCAACAAATTCAATCAACAAATGCATTATTCAGACATTTGTATACGAAAAAATTCGTTTTTTATGTCATTTCATTTAACTAATAACTTTCTAATGATTTTAGTAACATCCATAATAAGTTAATCAATTATATTTAAACAAATTCAATTTAAAAATGCATTACTCAGGCATTTTTCGGGGGAAAAATTGATTTTTTTCTATGTTAGTCCTTTATTTTGGGAAATTGATGATCATTTTTAACAATATTTATAACCAGTTGATAAATTATATTCT
The DNA here is from genome assembly GCA_011634705.1 of Andricus grossulariae. Classification (NCBI taxonomy): domain Eukaryota; kingdom Metazoa; phylum Arthropoda; class Insecta; order Hymenoptera; family Cynipidae; genus Andricus; species Andricus grossulariae. The sequence continues at coordinate 7,722 of JAABKJ010011974.1, forward strand.
TTAAAAGCAAATTTAATAAACAAATGTATTATTCGGGGATTTGTCTACAAAAAAATTCGTTTTTTTTATGTCAGTTCATTCAACTAACAACATTTTAATGATTTTAGTAACATTCATAATAAGTTCATCAATTTTATGTAAAAAAATTTTATTTAAACCAGTTGATGAATTTCATTTTTTTCAAAGCAAATTTAATAAACAAATGAATTATTCCGGCATTTGTCTACGAAAAAATTAGTTTTTTTAATTCAGTTCATTTAACTAATAAATTTTCAATGATTTTAGTAACAATCATGATAAGTTATTCAATTTTATTGATTAAATAATAAATTTTCGATAATTTTAACAATATTTATAACCAGTTGAGAAATTATATTTTTTTTTAAAGCAAATTTAATGAAAAAATGCATTCTTTAGACATTTGTCAGCGGAAAAATTAATTTTTTTCTATGTCAATCCTTTATTTTGGAAAATTGATGATAATTTCAACAATATTTATAAACAGTTGATAAATTATATTTTTTCTGAAGCAAATTTAATAAACAAATGCATTATTTAGGCATTTGTCTACCAAAAAATTCATTTTTTCATGTCAGTTCATTTAACAAATAAAATTTTAATAATTTTAGCAACATTCATAGTAAGTTAATCAACTTTATTTAAAAAAATTCAATTTCAGAATGCATTACTCAGGCATTTTTCGACGAAAAAATTAACATGTTTATATTAATCCTTTTAATTGGGAACTTTTTGATAATTTCAGCAACATTTATAATTAGTTAATAGATTTTATGATTATCTGAACAAATTAATTCAAAAGATGCATGATTCGGTCGACAAATGCCCAAATAGCGCATGTTTTAATTAAATTTGTTTTGAAAAATCCTAAAATTTATCAACTAATTATAAATCTCGTTGAAATTATCATAAAGTTCCCAATTAAAGGGACTGACAGCAAAAAACAAAGTTTTTCATCGAGAAATTCCTGAATAATGCATTTATTGACTAAATTTGTTTATAATAATAAAAATAATTATTCTAAGAAAAGTCTTGTTCATAATAATATTTTTTCCGTCCAAAATGCTTGCAATATATTTACAACGCCAAAGAAAAGTTACAAAGTACAGAAAAAACCGCAACTTTGTAGCAATTACTAAAAAAATTTTGGTTATGAAAAAAAAATTTCTAAACAATTATCTTTGTCACCTTGCATTAATTATCACCTCATTAAGTAAAAACTTGACAAAAATTGGAAAATTGTAGAGAAAACCGCAACTATCTAGCATTACTATAAGAGAAAAGAGCTGTAAACAATAATAATTTGTTTCAACAATTATGTTTGTTAAATTTAATTGATTGTTACGTTGCTCTGAATAAAAAATAGAAGAAGAGTTGAATATTTAAGAAGAAATGCTTTATTCAAAGATAATATTGAAAATTTTCAGAAAAAGCCGCAAATTTCTAGCATTATTCAAAAAGAATATTATTAAAAAATTGTTAAAAAATTATGTATCATTATTATTATTAATTTATTATTATTCATTCATTTATTTTACCTTACTCTAATTGATGAATGGACCAAAAAGTGAAAATGTTAGAAAAAATTGCAAATTTATACCACTATTCTAAGAGGATATTGCTATAAATAATAAATAATTGTTTAAGCAAATTGTCTAGATCCAACCGAAAAGTTGAAAATACGTTGAAAATTCGGAAACAACCGCGACTTTCTAACTGTATTCTAAGAGCAAATTGCTAAAACCATAATAAATTATGTACAAAATTTAGGTAAACATCTAGTTATAAGTAAAAAGTGATAAAATATGTATTAGAAATAATTTTTACAATTAGAAGCGACAAATAAATAATAATTAGCAACAAAAAGTCGCAAAACCCAATTTTTCACTTATGGGGTTTTTTTACCCTACAAAACAGACTTTTGGGGTGATATTTAATAATTAATTATTGATTTTTATTCTATAGATAGTTGTGAAGAGAAATGTTGAATTTCAACTCAATTTATTTAATATTGACGATTCTGAATAAAATTTCAAAAACGTTTTTTTTTTATGGGAAAAGCGTGTTAATCTTCATGGGGTTGGCGAAACCTCTGAATATAATTTGTTTTTAACGCATCTATTGTTTTGTGAATTCGAATAAATTTGGGAGGGATATGCATGAAAATTCGAAGAAAAAAAAATTGCAATGAATTTTTGGACCACTCTGGTCTTCAATCATTGTGTTTCTGAAAATTGTTGTTAATTTCTTCAAATATAAATTGTCTACTACTTTTAATGCTAAGGACTTACTATAGTGAATTGAATCTTCATAAAATTTATTACCTGTCTGAATAATTATTAGAAACTAAAAAATCTGGGGAAATTCCTTAAGTGGCCAATAATTGTACCAATTACACTATTTTTTTCCCGAATTACCCTTCTTCTTTTGGTTTTATCATTAAAGAAAAAAAGAAATGGGGTAATTGGTACAATGATTAACAAATATTTTAGGCAGTTTTTAAAATTTTCATTTTATTTTAAAGAGATTTAAAAAAATTTCAAGAATCCGAGGAATTGTCAATTGATTGCATAGGATTTTTAATATTTTTGTGTATTTAAAAAAATTTCTAGGCAAAAAAAAATCAAGTTTCAAAGAATTTAAAAAAAAGTTTCAAGTATTGGAAAACTTTTGAATTATTCTAAAATATTCTAAGCAGTTTTTTAATTTATTTTAGTAATTTAATTGATTTCAGAGTATTTGAAATATTTTTGAGTATTTTATAAGATTTCAAGGCATTTTCGCAAGCTTTGAAAAGTTTTAACTTTCAAGTAATTTTAAAATATTTCAAATAAATATTTAAGGAATTTGAAAAGACTCCAAGGCATTTCCAAGAGATTTCAAT
>JAABKJ010011975.1:0-10622 GCA_011634705.1 Andricus grossulariae
TCCTTGTCGAAGGAGCAAACTTTTGCTTTTCTCAAATCATCAGGGCTTAATTCAGGTACAGAGGGTTTTATTTTCGCTTGCCAGGAAAGAGTCATTTCCACCTTAGCAGGAACGACGTATATCTACAGACACAGTGCGGCCCTAAGAGTGCTTCGGAAGAAGCCGACCTCCGGACTATCAATCGTGGTGTGTATATTGCAGCGAGAGCTTTGGCGGATGCAAACCGTAAAACAAAACCAACGGTTGATCATGAGACCAAAAGACGAATGCATCAACTAAGCACAAAGATAGGCTGGGCAAGAGAATACGCGTCCCTCATTCGGTATGTGTTTGACTACATAACATCTGGCAGAAATTCCACCGCTAAGGTTCGACAGTTCGCGCGCGAACTACGGATCCATCATCACACACTCAACAAATCAAAGCTGCTGACCATCAGACAGCATATTGTTGACAGAGTACGGGTACTGACTGACGCTAGGAGCAGTCTAGAGCGGAAGGAGAGGTGGGTCAGAGACAACGAACAGTTTTTCTCTGACCCATCTCGACTCTGCCAAGAGCCTCCAATTACTGCAACTAATCCCCCAAACCAGAGAAAGTCGAAGCATTTTGAAGAAAAGTCTACGAAGTCCAGCATCCACTGAAAGAAGACTCAGAGAACATAAATAGCTACAAGGAGCTCTGCAGTGCCCTCATAATACCTGAGGAGGAATGCCCAACCATCACTACCGAGGAGGTGAAAAAAGTATTAAGAGGCATGAAGAACCATTCCGCTCCGGGACCAGATGATATCAAGACCTTCTGGTTGGAGAAGTTTCCTTTAACCCAGCAGCATCTGGTCCGAATTGTCACTCCGTATCTAAAGTAGAAAGAGCCTATTTGAGAGTGGTTGGTGGAAGGGCGCACAGTGCTCCTGCCAAAGATGGACAACTTAGCTGACCCTAAGAATTATAAGCCCATCACTTGTCTGAACACACTGTATAAGAGCTTCACAGATATCCTAAATGATAGGAATGTTCAGACCATCGGACCTGTGTGGTTAGAGATGTACGAACAACGCGGCTCAAAGACAGGTGTATCAGGATGACGGGGGAACCTGCGCATCGATAGATATGTCTGCAAAGACGCAGCATCCTACCAGCGCTACCTATCGATGGCCTGGATTGATTACCGGAAGGCTTTCGATTCAACCTCCAATAAACTTATCATCTCTGTTCAAAAGCTTAAAGCTTCATCTGCACATTATTGCCACTATCTCTCGCACTTCGCCATTCCGAAGGGTATTTCTACGGCAAACCTGGAAATCGAAAGCATAAGGTCTTTCATGTATTTGAGCTGGATGATCTTAAGATCTATGTTAGGGATTGTCGAGAAATACACTCAGGAGATTAGAGTGGGCACACTACAGAGCCGCATTCAGGACGTAACATCTATAAGGAATACTCTCCGAATCGGGTCACAAAAGATTATGCACATGAACAAAAGCATGCACCTTAAGTCTTCTGTTCCGCGACATTACATCTCACGACGCCAACGTGGTCGCCGAATACTGAATTTTGAATGTCTTCATAATAGGATTATTCTGGGTACAGCACATATAGTCGCAAATGGACAAGTCCCACTTCTTAAAGTGGTCAGAAAACAAGAAGGGCAAGGGGGGCAAAGGGGCGTTTCTGTACAAAGCAGCGGAGGAGACTGCTGAAATACTCGGCTTTGACTTCAATATCAGGGGTGAGCAAAATGCATCAAATCTTATCCATCTCGAGTACTCACTCCTGAAGGCCCGGATTAGGAAAGCACAGGAGGAAAACTTCCGCGAACAGCTCCTCGACAAGAGGATGCTTGGCATCTTCCACAGAAGCGTGGAGGATCAGTCGACGCGGTATGAGCTAACGTTTTCTTTCCTTAAATCACCCGGATTGAAGCCGGGCACGAAGGGTTTCATTTTGGCATTTATTTGTCAAAAATATGCGGAAACGGCGAACATCCAAAGGCACAATGCGGCACTAAGAGTGATTTACTACCATCTCTGTCACTCTTACGGCATTAGCCCTCGAATACCGCTCCGCCATACGCTCCTGCGGAAATAGAATCAATTGTCGAAAATAAGAAGTGCGACATATACTGGAACTTCATATTCTAGACAATTGTCTCTGTTGCACACTCGAGGCCTGACATAGTTCTCCTTGACTTCGAGAAACGATCCATGTTCTATCGTCCTTAGTGATAGGTGGGCATTTCGCCTCACGTGTTATGAGGACACTGCACAGCGCCTTGAAGCTATTTATGTTCTCGGAGTCTTCTTTCAGTGGATGATGGACTTCGTAAACTTCTCTCCAAAATGCTTCGACCTCCGCTGGTTTCGGAGGGTGGTCAACAGGAACTGGAGGATCTTGGAAGAGTTGAGATGGGTCAGAGAAAAACTGTTCATTTTCTCTGACCCACCTCTGCCTCCGCTGTAGACTTGTCCTAGCCCTAGATAGTACCCGCATACTATCAACAATATGCTGCGTGATGGTCAGCAGCTTTAACATATCGAATGAGGGACGCGTATTCTCTTGCCCAGCCTATCTTTGTGCTGAGTTGATGCATTCGTCTTTTGGTCGTATGATCAGCCGTTGGTTTTGTTTTACGGTTTGCATCCGCCAAAGCTCTTGCTGCATTATACACACTACAATTGACAGTCCAGAGATCGGAATCTTCGGAAAAATCTCCACGAAGCTTGTCATCCAGTTCAGCCAGATCGTTGGGATTGAGATAAACCTGGATGTCGATGTTTCTCCGGTTCCTGAAGCATCGCTCTTCCTCTATTGGATGCCTGCCCGCGGCTTTTTCTCAGTGTCGCCTCTCTTTCTCTGTTGCCGGCTTGTTCTGACTACGGTTGGGTAGGCGCTACGCTTACATAACCCCTTTCCAAAGTTGTTCGGCATGGTTTCGCAGACGTTGATGCGAAAAGTGCGAGAGCTCTATGAGTTTCTCACAACCACAGAGCATGCTGGCGTGCTATATAACCTGCTTGTTTAGGGGCCATACTGGTATGACATTAGTTTCAGTAAAAATAAATAAGTGCTCAAATCTATCACAATTACAATTTTTTAATTTCAAGCAGGAGTGCGAGTCCTTAAATTTGTTAATTTATTATATAGGAAAATAATCAATAGTAAAAAACAAAAAGAGATTCGAGAAACGAAAGAAGGGAAGAGTGGAGGATATGTGACTGAAATACAAGGGTTGCCTTTTATATTTCGGGAATGGGTGATCCTACAGTGGCTTGAAAAATTCATCTTGAGAAAAAAATGGAATTGACTCGTGAACATTTCCGCGTGATCATTGTTTATAACTTTCGAAGTGTATTACCTCAACAAAAGTGTATCGATGAACTTTATTCGACTTTTGGTGACGACGCGCCATCAAAAACAACTGTGTATTCCGAACTGGAACTCCGAATTTAATCGGAGCTGTGTTTCGCTCACCGACGAACTTCGAGAAGGTCGTCCAAAATCAGTCGTCCCAAAAAACATTGATGACGTGCGTGAACTGATACTGAAAGATCGTCATGTGACTTATCGTGAGATTCAGGCATCCTTAGGCATTAGTGGGATCAGCATACAGTCAATATTTCATGAACATTCGGCTGTCAGACAAATTTTTTACATTTGGATCCCACATAATTTTACAATCGTTAAAAAAAGGCTCGTGTGGAGTGGTCATTTCAAGTCACTGTACACGACATGAATCGCACCCGCACCTCAAAACGTTCTGAATAAGAAATCACTAAAAAAAAGTCAGACGTAACGTCAGAGACATCGGTCGTCAGATGAAAGCAGCAGGATCGCCTATTCCCGAAATATAAAAGGCAACCCTCGTATAGTAGGTTTGAAGAGAAAGGATATGGAGTTTATGAAAAATTTGGCACAATGGGATGTACTAGTAATGATGGAGACGTGGTTGGATGAAACGGGAAATAGAGCGAGAAAGAAAATCCAAAGACAAGATACTGAATGGAGAGGGAAAGAAATTGTTAAAGGGCTTCGAGGAGATAGAATAGTTTATCTTAAGCGGAAATATAGAGGGGTGTGAGGAAGAAGAATATACACGCTCAGGAGGGGAAAAGGGAACGCTAATTGATTATGTGATAGTGAACAATGAGGTAAGGGAGAAGGTCAAGAAACTAGAGGTAGGAGATAATATAAATTCGGATCACTTTCCCATAATAGTGACATTAGGAGGAGAAAAAAGTAATAACAGTATGGATAAAAAAGAAGCAAAGGTAAAAAGAGCTGAAAGAGGGGATTGCTCAATGGAAGGAAAATACCAATTTAAGGATAAGGTCAGGTATATCAAAATTAGGAGGGAAATGTGAACGAGAAGATGGAAATAATGATAGGAGAAATAGAAAGAAGATTAGAGTGCACAAGCAAAAAAGAAGATAGTCTAGGAGGGAATAGAAGTGGATGGAACGAGGAATGTAAAGAGAAGAAGAAAGTGGTCAGAAAGGAATTAAGAAATGGTAAAAATGTGAAAAGTAGTGGAGAGGAATATAGGAGAAAAAAGGAGTATATTCAGTTGTGTGAAAAGAAAGAGAAGGAAAATAAAAGGTTTGAAGAAGAGGCGGAGAAGGCTAGGATGGAAAAAGAGCTTTGGAAGGTAGTAAATAGAGAGAGAAAAGGAAGGAAAAAAGTAAATCAGGATATTGAGATGGTAGAATAGAACAAATATTTTATGGATTTGCTAGAAGAGGTAGAGAAAAAAGTTATGAAATAAGGAAAATATGCTAGGGAAAGATATGAGGAAGAGGACATAACAAGGGAAGAAATAGTCAAGGTGTAAGGAATAATGGAAGATAGAAAGATGCCTGGTATAGATGAGATTCCAACTGAAGTCCGGAAATATGGGCGGACACAACTAAAGGAATAGGCATGGATAATGCGCAATAGAGTATGGAGAGGAGAGGGGTGGCCAGAGTTATGGAAAGGAGTAGTGGTACCCACAGTGAACAAAGGCAAAGGGCAGGAAGTTAAATATTATAGGGGAGTGCCGTTGAAGCTAACATTATATAAAGTATATGTAACGGTTTTTGTCAGAGAGATTAAAGAAAGAAGTTGAGGGAAAAAAGATAGAGCCACACAGTCAGACGGGATTTAGAAAAGGAATGAGGGTGATGGACAACATATATGTTCTGAATTATCTGATAAATGAAAGGATTAAAAGGGAGAAAGGGGCAATGATAGCAATTTTTGTGGACTTAAAGGCGGCGTTTGACTCTTTGGACCGAGTCGAGATAGAAACAATTATGTTGAAAAATGGGATAAGAGAGGGCTTAATAAAGAGCCTACTTCCACTTAATATATTAATCTCAAATTTAGAAGAAGAAATGAAGAGAAAAGGTGGGGAGGAGTTAGGGTGGGAGAAGTAAATATATATACACTGGCATATGCGACGATATAGTGTGAATTTAAATGTAGAAAAGACAAAGACAATGAGGTTTAAAAGAGGAGAGGGAAGAAAGAAAGAATAGAATGGGCGATAGCGCATAGAGCTCATATAAGAGAAAGAATAAAAAAGCAACCAGGGTAATGAAACAGATATGGGGAATAGGCAAAAGAAGGTTAAGAAAAGATTGAAGAAGAAGAATATTGTTATTTGATATGCTGGTATGGTCGATATTAGGTTATGGAGAGAAGATATAGGGATGGATGGAAAGGAAAGGGATTGAGAGTTTAGAAGAAAGGTATATAAGGTGGACTCTAGGGGTGGACTGGAGGACGCCTGGATATATGGTGAGAGAAGCGCAAAGGGATAAATGAAGCACTAGAGCAGGAAAGAGGGCATGGCAGTTTGTGACGAAGCTAAGGCAGGTAAAGGGTGGGGAGTTGGCGAAAAAGTGTTTAAAAGAGGTCAAAGATAGGAGAGGGAGGGCGATAGAACTAACAAGATGGCAAAAAGAAAGTAGGGAGTTCTTTATAGTGCTGGAGATATAGGAGAGGGGAATGGAGTAAGTTATGAAGAATTGGAGAGAAGGGGCAGGGAAAGACAATTAATGGAAAGATGAGGGATGATTGAGGAATTAAAGCACATATAAGAATTAATGTAAATAGTAAGGATAAGATAATATAAAGTATGTAGATGGTTTTGTAAGAAACTGAGGTAACATAAACCCTTATGTAGATGGTTTTGTAAGAAACTGAGGTCACATAAACCCTTAAGGCAGGGCTGGCCAGAAGTTAGTCTTTGACTGACAAGTTTGACAGTGTGAGTAACGAAGACTAGGTCAAATAGACCCCAATAAATTATCCTCAAAGTTTTCCTTCGACTTGGGTTTTTTTCAGGGTTCGAATACGAAAAAATCGGACGCCCCGCTGTGAAGTACGTGCCGATTGACCGTAACCCTTCATACGATTCCTGGAAAACGAAGAAAAAAATTAAAGAAAACCTTTCTGTCAGTCTCGCACTTGTCGTGCCAGTTTGTGCCTGCTGAAAGTGGCGAGCCCTTCCTTAGGGTACACATTAGAAATGAAGAAGTCAAACAATTTTAAATTTACACATCAAAAATTGTAGCACGCTAGAAAAATTCATGAATGCTATATAGCATAGACCATATAGGCTTAAAAATTTTTAATTCGCAGCTTTCAATGCAAAAATAACTATTTTAAAAATTTTAATTTCAAATCGACGAAACAGAAATAATCAATAATAAATTCCATACTTGACCGGTTAATCATACAGAATATTCCGTGATACTAGTAACTATATATAGCGTGACCTGGAAATGTCAGGCATTTTTTTGGAGCGTGGTTAAATTTGTTTTAAAAATTGTAATATTTAATTAAATAACAATATTCTTTTATTTTTTAAAGTAAATTTAAAGCACTGGATTTATACTCACCTAAATCAAACTTCTATTTGTCATTTTCGCTAATCTCAGGATCATATATTTTATTCAAAATATTATGTTAAATTAAATTTTTAGTGCCTAATTCAGGGCTATCGTTACTGAAAATTCCGTACTACTATCCAGTGCCAAAACATAAACTACAATCTACGTCAACTAGCGATAATTGCTATTTAAATAGGAGTAGTGGATGTATTGCTCTAGGACAGTTAACAATTTCTGTTGATATGAGCAATTTACAACTATAGCAGTTGAATTCCGGAGAACCTACGCATGGCCTGAAAAACACTTATAATTTTCCACTTATGAAGGCAAATAACATATCGCACGTATTCTAATGTTTATCTTTTAATTGTTAGCGACATATCGTTGGAATCGCCAAGAAACTTAGTTCTCCTCTGGCTGGGGTTGGAGACAGCGTCTCACGATCACTCAGCGATGTGAGGAAAAGTTGAGTAGAGAGGGTAAGGCAAGCAGGTACACAGAGATCAAGTGAACATCGCCGTAAAAGACAGCCATAAATAGGCCCAAGATGACCGACCATCTTAAGTAGGCGCTCTTCATCTGTAAGCACGTCCAAATCACAGATTAAAAAACAAAAAAATATTTTGCAATTAGCGACTTGAAAATAGGATATTTGGAAATATGTAGGCATCATAAAACCATATCTGATTCTTTAAAAACTACTTCCTGAGTAGCTATAGATAGAAAAGTAAAAAAAGTGAATGAAACTTAAATTCTTTAAATAATTTCTAGTATTTTGTACCGGTAGTACGAGTCAAAAAATATATAGCTTTGAAGTCAAAAGTTTTTTTTTAGCAAAGGGAACATTTTGAAATCGTTTGTTCAAGTCTTTGCTAAATCCAGAAAAAGTGTTCTTAAAAATATGGAAAAATTATGTAATGAAGAGTAAATTCTACTTTTTAAATATAATTCAAGACCACGATTAAATATTATGTAATTGCTGAGTATTCATACAAAATATTTACTCGTGCATTAGAAATTTTTTGGAGCCAATAGTCCGACATTTGTCGTTGACCTTCACTTGTTATCAGGTGCAAATTCTTCCCAACAATTTCTTGTGCACGAGTAAATATTTTTTATAAATAGTCATCAATTACATAATATTAAATCGCACTCTTGATTTAGATTTGAAGAGTAGGATTTTCTCTTGATTTTATGATTTTTCCAAATTTTTGGAAACACTTTTATACATTTTGGCAAAGAGCTGAAGTCCAGATTTCAAAATATTCGTTTAGCTAAAAAACTTAAACTTTGGAACTACATATTTTTTTACTCTTTCATTAAAATTATTTCGACGTAGGCTGAATCGATGTGAAATTTTCTAATGTTTGAAATTATTCTACTTGCAAAGTCGTAGATTCAATGTCTGCACAAATATTCGTCTTTGAAGTGTAGCATGAATTTTCAAACGGTCAAAGGAAATGTACCCAAACATTCAGTTGATAGTGTACATTCTGCAAAAAAACAGCGAGTGCAAAGACTTTTAGGTTAAAATTAGTTAAAGCTCACCGTGCTTAAAAAATGGAGATCGGCAATTGTCAATTTTAGTTTCCGTTCATAATTTTTGTAATGAAAGCTCATTACTTGGGTATTAATTTGCCAAAGCTGTAATATTTGTAATTTTTCGCCGTTTTCGAGAAAATCAACTTGGAAATATCCGCTACAAGCCTTCCCGGTAAGAAGGCTTGCATTGAAAAGTATTCGAAAATTACCTGTTCAATGGTGACCTTTCTGTACCCAGTGAGGACAATATTTTTCTGAATACTTTTGGATACCCCGAATCAATCATGAAATAGAAAATTTTTATCTCTTTTGAATGTGCAAACTTAGCTGTTCTTATTTACTGTTTTTCGAATTATAATGAGGTTAAAAGCATTTAAAAACATACTATTAGTCATTTTACGTTGTCAAGATTATTTGCTACACAGATAGCTGTGATGAAAACTAATTTTTTTATTTTGTTTATCATGATTTTATATTTTTTTAGATGATCACATTTGAATAAAGCGAGAGTTTTGTGATAAAGTGATGTTCGAATCCCACCGGAGCGAAGGAGAAAGATCTTTCTTCAGAAATTACAATTTTTTAATTTACAAAATTACAAGTTTTTTCGGTTGTAAAATTGTAATCCTTAACAGATGTCAACTGTTTGGTCCCAGCCTAGCTACCAGATTCCTGGAAATAGCAGACCCTACCGGTGGGGTCCACAGTTTGTAGAGTTCGGAGTATAATGGACAATTAAATTCACAAACGAAAACTTTTGTTATTTTGACCCTGTCAAATATTAAAGCCATAAATTGGTAATACAAATTTCTTTAGAAAAAATTCTGTTTATTTATCAAGACTTACACTTCTCGTCTTAAGACAAGTCCACCTTGACTGGTTTTAAGACTAACAATAAAACTTCTTGCATTAAGACAAGTCCACCTCGACTTGTCATCAAAACCCGTTATAAACCTTAGGGCCGATTTAACCATCTCTGATTAAATCCATGGTTAACTAAACGTAATTATTTTTTGATCAACGACTTAATCATGATTAGCTTTCGAAGCGTTCCACCATGATTTTTTTTACCTATGGTCAGCTAACCGTATAACCTGTTCGCAATTAAGTCTAGTTTCTGCGCATTTTTGTTATAACGGCGATTCTGATTGGCTGAATCACGAAACTTGTGTTCGCGCACCATATGTGGCGCGCCGAAACAAATAAATAGGCCTCTGACGTCATAAATTATGCGTTGTTTACTTGCTTTGCCGAAGTGTCTCCAAAATAACATTAATCAAAGTAATTAAGTGAAGTGGAGTTTTCGAAAGCGAAAAGAAAAGGAAAAATAATATTTTGAGAACATATTTCATTTTGAGCGATATTTCACACTATATACTGTCGCACTGCACTTTAACTAAACTTTGAGGTTATGTTGATCCCCGCTAATCGCTGGTTAAGTCGCTAACCGGCCAAAAATGGCCGATTAAGTTAAACAGCGATTAGGCTACTTTAATCATTATTTAAAAGATGGTGGAACGCAATGTACTGATTAAATAAAGTTAATCAAGGATTAAAATTTAATCACAGTTGGTGGAATCGGCCCTTAGTCATAAACTCAAGACTAACATCTTCAGCTCCTAAGTCTCGCCCCTGGCCGTCAGCGAGACACACGTAGCGGTCTTGGAGACAAACGAAATATTTTTACTCGGTTAATTAATTACCTGCGAAAAACTGTTGACAAGTTTCCTTTATTCTTTGAAAATTAAATTTATTGACATATACGCATTATATCGATTTAGATAAAATAAAAGAATCTTGTTTATTATTATCTGTTATACTGAATCCTGTTATACAAGTACATTATCAAAAATCAACACGTTTCACCATAAATTAGAAAAGCTACAGGAAACTTTTTATTTTATTCGTAAAAAATTGCATCATTTTCTTTTTTGGTAGATTTTTTCGAGCAATAATGATTTCACCAAAAAATGTTCTGAAACAAAAAAAAGTTGTATTTTTATGAAATACACCATATCTCTGTCGAATATTTTTATACAAAAGCAATATTTTTCTAACGAAATCATGAAACCCGTGAAACTAGAAGTTGTTTCAAAAATGCACTATACATCAAAAATTAAAATGCACACCCTACTAAAAAAAAAGTCAGGAATCGTCACAAATGGTCAGAAGTTCTGACGATTCCTGAACATCCTGACCATTC
>JAABKJ010011976.1:0-10622 GCA_011634705.1 Andricus grossulariae
TAAAATTTAATGCAAAATAAGGAACAAATATTAAAGTAATCATGATAAATAAAATTTGTACTTTATTTTGCAATATCCGTATAAGCAATCCCAGGCCGTGGTATTGAAATCAGTGTAATATACAATATACATTTGATAAAATAGTGTTGAACGTAATGTAGCAAAGTTCGTATTTTGGTCAACATCGAGCGCGAAGCGCGAGATAAATACATTAACGAGCGCAAAGCGCGGGATCCAACTGACGCGCGGCCTAGGCCCGTTCAAACTTGCTAAAATACTTTAAAAGTTAAGACTATAGATATTTAAAAAAGATTCCACAAGGCGTTTCATTTGATGACAGATTTTTTGGACAAGGAACATAGAAATATTTGTAAAAATGCGGCCGCATTTTTAGTCAATTGTCAATTTAGTCAATAAACCATGTTGAATTAAACAAAAATTATTATTTAAGGAATAAGAAGTATATTCATCAATGAGGATCTTTTAAAGATCCCAATAAGTATGACCTTTTTCTACATATCGAATTTCTAACTATAAATCTCCTTTAGAACTTTTCTGAAGAGCCAAAATTTATTATCGTAATCTGGTATTAAGAGATTATAGGTGTCGTCTCATGAGTTAAACCCGGCGAAATATGCGCTGATGGACGTGGAATCTGTGAGTTTAAATGAACAGATGAAAAGATAAAATAAAGTCTGATGTGTGAAAGAGATAACATCTCTCATGGAATGTGGCTTTATATTTTATTTTCTGTTTCGAGCCCTTTATATTGTAATTGATGTGCTGTGTATACTGCAAAATGTCATACGTGTTTTTCTATATGATCCATATTTCTGTGTTACACCTCGGGCTTCCAGTTATGTGATTCTATACTAAGCTTAAAGTAATTTACGTTTAGTTCAACAGAGATGCGCAGATTCATTGACTCAAGCGCAGCGTACAGCACTTACAGAGTTAGAACCACATTCGACGACCGTATTGTATGATAACAGGGGTTGGTTATGCGTCCTGGAATCTGTAGGATCCTCATTATCTCCTAAATAATCGAAATTGAACCATTCCAAATACGAAGTTATGAAAGGGAAATACGAAGATCAATTTAATACAAGATTTAGGGCACAGTCACATACTTGGAGTTTATGTATTTATGGCTCTGAAGTAAATACAAAATTGAGAGCAATTGTTCAATAAGGGAAAAGCTAGAGGTTATTGTTAGTGAATTATTTATATCTACTAATTATTAAACTCATATATTTCATTTGACCGAAAATCAACTTGATGAACAGCCATTTGTTTTAGTCTTTATTTATCTGAATTGTCATTTTCAGAGTTTACGTAAATTACGTGAGTCTTTTTTTCAGGGAATGGACAAATTGAAAAAACTAATTTTAAAACCGTTGAAGAATATCGATCTGTGTGTTTGGCCTTAGCGTCCAATAGAATTGAATATAATTAACTTGAATTAAACGTTTCGGCATAAGATGGTCACCCTCTTCAGTTATTTATTATTACTATCAAATGTAAAGAAATAATAATAATTTTCGAAATTACGCAAAAACCAACTAATTTTAAAATGTATTTCTCAATGAGGACTTATTTCAGTATCAAACGAAAATTTTTAAAATCCACTTCAGCAATTTTTAGAAATTAAACTTCGAAAAATTTCATGTGCCATAAAAACTGTTAAATCTGCCTAACGGTACAAATTATTCGGAAATATTGGATAAAGTTCCGAAATGGACTTACCTCCGATTTATTAAAAACTGTGTATACCGATGTATTTTGACTCGCTGGTTAATAAAATATTAGTGAAAATACCCTCAAATTTAATTTCAAGGTCGAATCTCCCAAAAAACTATACAATTTATGTTTTTCTGTTTACTCAATTAAATATTGAAGATTAAAAGTTGTAGATCATTTAAACGGTCACATTTCATGTTATACACAGTTTTTCGAAAAAAACATTATTTTTTGAGCAAAAAAGGAAAATGTTGGTACAAAGTGTAGAAATGCATAGAATGGAACTTGTGGCATTCCTGGACACCACAAGACATTGGAAAGGGGAAGGTATTTGACCTAAATTATATGTGTGACCAGTCACGGGGGTGCTCCCACCACCACGAGACTACATTATTTCTGTGACTAGTCGCAGGGGTGCCTCCATCCCCCTAATGAGACGTTGGAAAGGGGAGGAATGTGACCTACATTATTTATATGGCTTGTCACAAGGATGCCTCTCCGCCCTCCGCGAGAAGTTGGAAAGGGAAAGGTATGTGACCTACATTATTACTGCGACCAGTCACATGGGTTCCTTCCCCCACGTATCGTTGGAAAGGGGTAGGAGTTTGATCAACATTTATTTCTGTCACTAGTCACAAGGGTGCCTTCCCGCCCCCATGAGAAATAGGAAAGGGTAAGGTATGTGACCTAAATTATTTCTGTGACCAGTCACAAGGATATTTTTTTAGGGCTACAACTTTTATTTAAGACTTTTTTCTCTCAAACCAATATTTATCGAAATATAATGAAAAAATGAAGAAAAAAAACATTTTTTGGTTTTTTGACCTTGAAAATCAAAATTGCGGGTATTTTCACTATCATTTTCGTAATCAGCGAGTCAAAATACGTGGTTATACCTAGTTTCAAATTAATCGGAGGTAAGTACTTTTCGGAAATGCAACCGAAATATTTTCATCTTTTTTCTTACAGACAGTCTTAAAAATAGAAATAGAACGCAAAATGCGACAGAGCTTTAAGTTAAAGACACTTTTTCATACAAACAAATGTAAGAGTCAAAACCGTTTCATTTTTGTTCAATATTGCTAAAAGCTACTTAAAAAAATTATTGCTTTAGCAAATAAAAACTGTCCAGTTACCTAAAATATACCTACACGGAAAAAATTTGTAGTTCAAACAGAAATATTTTGTAAAATCAATAAACCAAAATTATATGTGATTCACATCATTTTTATTTTTGAAACAGCCCGCTGTAACCTCAATTTAAGGATTTTTATATATTTGAATTAGTTATGTGACGTCATGAGTTTCACACGTCATACAAAATCAAAACTTCACGTACACATTTTTGGTTAGTAAGAAATGAGGAGGAACAGAATAAGTCTTAACCTAAGTTTTTAAAAAATACAAAAGTTTAGAAACTAGTTCTGTTATTAATTCCTGTTATTTTCATTTTAAATAGGCCCTTATAATATTTCTAATTGCAAGGTAAACTGTTAGATCAATTATAAATTTCAAACCTCGATCAAAATTAATGCTATTTCATTAGCACCATATTCAGAGTTCCAACATTCTGAATTCAGCTATACAATATCTTTGCTTTAACGCATTATGACCAATTCCATATCAATTCATGCAGAGAGGCCTAGCTTAGGGTGTCAGAATGATTTGGTATTTAAATGTATTATTCTATGGTAACAATAAAGAAACACGTATTTCACGGTTTGATCAAACAAAAATTTTGGATTTGTTACAATCATTCGAAGATTACACTTGTATACAAGGGTGGTGCTAATGGGAAGTGACTACGTTTTTTCGATTGATTTTCGCACACCGAACACGAATCTAGGCTCAAAAGTTGTCCATCACGTACAGTTTTTGAGAAAATGGGGGTTGAAACCCCCAAAAAAGGCATTTTTAGCAATTTTTTGATAACCGTGAGCACTAAACCCGGAGTCCTAGAACCTTTCAAAATGTCTCCAATTGAAGCTTCTCATTTCCCCTTTCAACTACTATAAACCAAAATTTAATCGCATATGACCTTGAAGCTCTGTGCGCCTTGTGGATGGATCGGCGTACATTGCACGTTATAAAAACAAGCCTTAAGTTGAATAGTTAACCGCATCTCAGTTTCTGATGTCTAAAAATAAAACAAATGGTATCGGCTCACATTTCATATACGGATCAACAATAGTAACATCTTTCACCTGATTGAAAACCATTATTTTGAATTAATCAAATTTTTGCGTTTTTCTCCGGAAACAACGAAAGGTAAAAAAAAATGTTCACATAAACGTATACACACCTAGAAAAGTTGTACAGAACTTACCTCTTGCTCTTTTGTGATATTTTGCATTATTTACGATAAAAAATCAAAAATTACATTCAAAGGGGAAAAAATGGTCCCGGCCTGGAAAATGGCTGAGCCACTATGAAACGAATAGGACGCATTTTTTGTAATTACAGAAACTGTAAATAAAATATAGAAAAAGTAAAAAAAGTTGGGGCTTTCCAGACAATCTTCTTTATTTTCTTCATCGAATTTTGAAAACACGAAAAGAAGGTCTGCTAATAGAAAAAAGGAATTATATCACTTGTATGCGAGCAACACCACTTTAGAGACCAGAATTTTTAATCAAAAATTCTTTTTTATTTGTTCTCGTAAACGATGCAACATATCACAAAAGATTAGAAGGTATTCATTGTAGAACTTATCTAGATGTTTAAACTTTTATCTTAATATTTTGTTATACCTTTTCGTTGTTTCCGAAAAAAAATGCAAAAATTCGATATTTCTAAAATAATTTATTTCAATGTGAAGCAGTGGTTTACAAAGAACGAAATTTACAAGATACACCAGACTCTCAGTTCATGAACACGCCGTTTATGAAATCCGTGAATTGCTAGCCCACGCAGTTTTTCAGGAGGCAGGGAGAGAGACGGTTGCGCCTCATGCCTCGGAAGGGACGCAGTGCGCGAATACTCAGTTAAGTATATTGCGCAATATTATGGAAACGGTTCAGGCGGCCCTGACTGTTTACGTTTCCATACTCGCGATTTATGAACAAGGCTATTTGCAAGCAACCCCCGGCACTGTTCATGAACTGAGAGTCTAGCGTACATATGTAGTAAATATTAGCAGCTAATTCTAAAAAGAGCCAAATTTCAAAAGGTAAGGTTTTTGATAAAATCCACTGTCAAGAATTTTAGAAAAACAGCTGTTATTTTGTAATTTTTAAATTAAAATTTTTTTGTTGGGAACAGTTAAAAGAGCAAGAATTTCCACGTCAAATAAAAAGACGTAGTGGCTAGCCTGCCGGCGCCGGCAAGGAACTTGCTTGCCGGCATCGGCAAGGTTGCTCGTTGCCGGCTGTTTTTTTCCTCCTGGGTGTGAAGTTTCGAAAAGCGTGTGGCGATATACTTTTATGCACTGATTACAAATATGGCTATGAAAAGTGCAAAAAAAAAAACAATTTTCAAGGTCTAAACTTAGAAAAACCACGTTTTAAAAAGAAAAATGTTATGTTTACAACAATTTTTGAAACCTCGTATACTGATATATTTTGATGTGCTTATGACGAACATAGACATAAACAAACCTGCAAATATAATTTTCAATGTTAAAACTTGAAAAAATTACGTTCTTTTTGTGAAATATAAACAATATCGGTACGGGTAAAAAACATATTAAATGTATACGGAAGGGACTGCCAAGCATTTTAGAGTAAGACCATGTAATTTAGAAGTTATTTTGTTAGATTTTGGCTTTTCACGGATTGGATGGAACGTTCTATGTGTATATTACACTTTATCGTCGATTTGCGACTCAAGAATTACGATTAACGACCCGTGGTCATTATTTTAACCCCTTTCCTACGTGACGTGAGGGCGAGAAGGCGCCTATGTGACTGGTCACAGAAATAAGGTCGGTCAAAATTCTACCCCTTTCCAACGTCTCCTGGGAGCGGGAGGGCACTCATTTGACTGGTCACAAAAATAATTTTGTTCGAACCTCTACCCCTTTCCAACGATTCGTGAGGGCACTCCTGTGACTGGTCATAAAAATAGTGTTTCATATTTATTGTATGCAAATTTTGTAATTTAAACGAAATATCGATTATTTGCCTAGACGATCTCAACTTTAGCGGGTTGGCCTACTGTGCTTACGTTGCGCAGTGCGTTTATTGGCTGCAGGTCATGCGTGATTCAAAATTAATATTGTTTTAGGCTGTGATGTCAACTAGCAAGATGACCTATACCGAGGTTCAAACAATAACACTAGATACATGGGACGAGGATTCATTTTTTGAAAATATTTTCGTAAAAAATAATTTCTTATCATAAGCGTTCCATATTTTTTTATTTTTCAAAATCTATTGAATCAAGTAATAAAATCGATTATTTTTCTTTCTAATTATGAGCAATTTTCGTAATTTAAATGAATAATCGGTTATATTTAACAAAGTTCCTATTTACACCGAAAATACTTGGTCTCCGCTCACCGTATTTTCATGAAAAAAAAAATGCTAACAGATTATGTTTGCTTTTAAAAACATGATTTGTATTACATTTGATCTTGAAAATTATATTTTCAGGTATTTGCATGACTATATACATCATTCTCTTTTATTTCGTATTTCATTTTTCGTGAGAAACAGCCGGCAAACAGCTTCCTTGCCGGCGCCGGCAAGGTTGTTCGTTGCCGGCGCTAGAAGTGTAGATTCCACCATAAAAAAAAAGGAAAATCCAGAATACCTATGCTCGTTCGGAAAATACTGCATTTTAAAAAAACCTTCCGTCACCTTCTGTTACCTTCTTCTGACTAAACTGTGAAATGTGCCTTCCTTTATTTTCACCATAGAATGATATAACCAAATACCAAATCAATTTGGCACCGTAACCTAGATTTTTCTTAAAATTTTACCTCATTTTAAATAGAATTGGTCATATATGCAAATCCCTGTTTCAAACGTTTCGCCAATATTGTTGGTTCGTTTCGAACAATATTAGTCTTTTTTACATGACTATTCTTTGAAGGCGGAATTATGCAAAACACGGAAATTCGGTCTAAATAAATATCAAATCAAGCGGTTTTTCCAAAAAATGCAAATTATGTCAAATGACAATTCGTAGGACAATTCGGGTAAATGGAAAATATCATAAATATCTATTTTAACATCCGTATTATGTGATATAAATAATGTATATTTTTTGCAAAAAATACAAAATAATGGTGATATAAATAACAATTTGATAAAAAAAGTATTATGCCAAATGACAATTCAGGCAAATAAAAATGAAACGTCTATACAAACCGAAAATATTTGGTTGGTGAACATAAAGTTGATGCGCTTCCTTTTTATTTATCGTAGTTCTTTAAAAAGCATATATCAATTTTATTGCTTGCATTAAATTGTAGTTCCCAAGAGAAAAAAACTTGTTCTCTTCACTTTTATTCAATATAACGAAATTTTATTACAACAGAAGGGTATAAGTATTAATATAACTATCCTCTATTCAGTTTGCAAAGCCTAAGACAAGCGCTGTAATAACGATAGCTCTATAGCTTCAAAGTAATATATCAGCGACTAAACTATGAATCAGTATGGGTCACCCTATTTTCCTTTAGTATTACTCAACGTGAGTTCAGTATCTAAAATTATTTCTCTGTATCTACTGTGACGTAAATTGTAAACACGTCAGGCTTATGGTAATTTTCGAATTAATTAATATATCAGCTCAAAATAAAGAAGTAAATTTCAATACGCGTTTCATATATGGAAAACTAACTGCAGATAATATTGAGCTCGACTATCTTTTAACAAATAACAATAAAATGTTCCAAGATGGGCTCAAAGATAGGATCTCTGTAACTGAAATTGAATCAGCGATATAAATCTCATCACACTCCGGAAACTGAAATAAATCAAATTGGTATCATTCTCTAAATTGGTGGGACGAGTTCTCTTTTATCGGTTTAGATGGATTTTGTTTGAATCGAATAAAGTCGCTTTTCGACAAATTTCTACAGTCTACAATACTTCCAAAAAGATAGAAAAGCTCCTGTGTGTGGTTTGAGCCAGGTCACACGTCAGGTCGTATTGAATCGTCTCTCTATTCCATTACTTTGCCTCACTTCTGGATCACGTTTGAAAATATCAACAATGAAAGTAGCAAATATTGAGGACTCTTTCTAAAGCCAAGAAGGGTTGGGTATGGGTACCGAGCCACGGGCAATTTCCCTCTATGTATACCACTACCGGTTATTCACGTGGAGGGTAGAAAAAAACATTCGTCCCTATGTACAAAGTAAAATTGAGCGGATATATCTCACATGTCAGAGTTGCTTTTACACTTTTGTACGCATAGGCAATCCTGTTTCAAAACATTCGATAAGTATTTCACTTTGATCTTTTTTTGGTTTGTTAAAAACAAATGTTTGATATCAGGGCCGAAGAAACGTATCCGAGTGGTGTGCAGACCTCACCCTTTGTTACCCCGCCCACCCATTTTTTCAGTTTCTTCTAACTAACACTCCAAAATCGAGCAATTTGGTGTGTGAAATTCTACACACGCTGAGATTTGGTATGTAGAGTGCTCAACATACGATATAGGCCTTTCGCCGGCCCTGTTCGATATAGAATTGTACATCTCTAAATGCTATAGTAGAACTCGAAGCTTCAGTAAATACAGCAAACTTCCAACGTACACGACCAATTATTTTAAGGCTGGAGGGGGTCCCACCTCTACCGCGACCTTCAAGTTATTTTTGTCAAGCGACGTTCATTGGCTGCCCCGGCCTTGTATTGATGCGCCCACTGTAAGCAACTTTTTCGACTGTGAATGTACTGAAAAGCGTGGGTCGATTTTAAATCAATAAATACTATCAATAGTAATACAGATAAATACATCCGACTCTCGTAGTAGTAACTCGCGGTTCAGCAATTCCTAGAACTGTTGACCCACGCAGTTTCTCAGATTAAGGGGCAAGAGAAGGTTGCGACTCTTACCTGAGAAACATCAGCTGCGTACCGGAAAGGCGCAGTGCGCGGATATTCACATGCAGAGATTGCGCAATATTATGCATTCCAATTGAAAACGGTTCTGACGGCCCGACTTGCGCAGTTGAATTTCAGCATTTGTTCATCATCCATGCCAGTATTTTTTCATTGTTTTTGTTAACGTACGACTTGAAAAATATAACCTTTCTTTGAAATGATACAATTTGCCAACTAAAATCAATATAATAGAATCAAAGAACTACTCAAATATTTCGCGGACTAGACTAGTGAGTTTTGTGGCATGATGTCGTGGTAATGGAAGGATAGGTGGAAATGCCAGGAAGGTTAGCATAAGAGTGACATAGGATTGCAATTGTGTACGCCTTTTTGGAGAAAATATTCTAAATGTAAAGGTAAGTGATAAAGTTCCGAATAGTAATATTTCTTAAGTATTAAATCTATTTTCTCAGTCATGTCCCATTCTTTTGTCGATTAAAGATCTTTCAGTACCAAGAAATACAAGCAACTGTCCGTAATTTGAGGTTAGAGTACCCGATCTGACACACTAACCTAAAATTGTGGATATTTTATTTTGTTTCGTGAAACTGAAAGGTCGTCGATCGACAAAAGAATGGAACATGACTAAGAAAATACATTCTACACTTGACAAATATTACAATTTGTACATTTATGACTTACTTTTACGTTTAGAGTATTTTCTCGAAATAGTTGTCTGCATTCCCATGACTTCATGCTAAAATGCTTAATTCAAATCAACGAGGGCTTCCCGCTCTTCGGGCTTCTTTTTTTAATTGGTCAGCCACTGACGCGGGCGTAATCCTACAGCCCGTACAGGGACTGTGGTAGGAGGTGACGGAATCGCGCAACTTAAAAGAAGCGTGTATAGGGAGGTTAACATAGATGAACTTTCGAATTGGCGATCTTTGAAATGGGTGGAAGTTTACTGTAATATTCAATTTGTAGTTTCACATTTATAATAACTGATTTTTCTTATTATGTTATGTAATGTTTTATTTAAGTGGTAAACTGCTAATGTTGACCATTACCGCTAGAATGTCTCAATACTGGCAACCAATGGTTTTAGAATTAGCATATAATAGGCCACCAGTCTTGAATCATTATTGGCCGAAGCTTGGGATGATAACGCCAATCCCAAGACACGGCATCCAGTAATAGCCCAAGGCTAGCACCCAAGACTTGCCAAGGGTCTCGAATACATAAGTCATTATTGACTTCCAAGCTTTGTAAAGAATTTTCCAATGCAGTTTTTTTTAATTCCGCCAAAACAGCCTTTGAAAAATATTTGACCATTAAAACAGGATGATTATTTTTCAATAAATTTAAAAACTCGGAAGGGTTTATTTCTTCCCGTTTCTCTCTTCTCCATCAGAGAAGTAGAGAGTGATGAAAAAACAAGGTCCGTACATCATAGATACGTCATTCGACCCACTTCCAGCATAGGAAAGAAGAAAAATGGCTGCACATGTAAATTCGCATATAAAGTGGTGTGACCTAGTTCGATTACTGCAGTTGCTACTTGCAGGCCAAGTAATCGTCAATGTTGGTCCAATCTTGGCAGACAATAATTACCCATGATTTCGATACCCTTGGCAGTTCTTGGCTGCCAGTATAGGTCACAAGCTTGAGCCAAGATTAGAACAACATGGACCAATGGTAAATTTCCCACTGAGATTCTACTTAATGGGTGATTCTCCCGAAATGATCACTTTAGAGGAAATAAGGTTGAAATATACATATATATATATATATATATTGCGAAATCCAGCCTTGCGAAATCAACGTGCCTACCTCTCGAAAAATGGATATGTACGCGGAGCGCTTCCCCGACCGCTGCTTGATCAA
>JAABKJ010011977.1:0-10622 GCA_011634705.1 Andricus grossulariae
TTTTGCAACGCAAAATGTAATGCGTCATGAAAATAACCTTGAACTTGTTTACCAAAAAAATTGCGCAGTTTAATTTGGCCCCGTCATCAAGAATTTGAGGAGAGGAATGTTGAATATGTTATCTACTATAAGGAAACAATAAATCAAATTTAGATAGCCAAAACGGGATGTCATACATAGCCCTCCGTATTAAATTTCATCTGTACACCTGCACCTTTTTGCGCATTATTATTTGTCTGACGTCATCAGGAATGTTCTAGAACGGTCTCGATGCCAACCTCACACGAACACACGCACACAGGCTTACCTCACACAGACACGCACTAATACTAATTGATCCAGAACCCGCCCTATACATCTACTTCTACAAATGTACGCAGTATGAAGTTGTTTCCGTTCACACTATGAAGTTGGTTTTGTTCGCTGTATGAAGTTAGTTCTGTTCGCATCTAGTGCATACCGTTCGCACCATGAAGTTGGTTCGCAAAAATGCTTTTGGTTTTTTCATTCTTGTTTTTTTTTTTGAATGGTTCCATTTAATGTTTCAAGTTCAGAAATACATAAGTGTAAAATTAAATAATATTTAATTAATACTATATGCAATTATTTGTAATCAATTTAAATTTTCGAAATTGTGTAACAAAATGAAATTGATAATTGGAGACTAATATTTTCGAAATAGATATATATTGCCTTCTTTTTGACTTTTGATATTAGTTTTTGTAAAAATTATTTGATTGCTAAATTCTGTTATAATTGCAATTTTTTATTTCAATTAAGAGTGGAGTCTTTAACCTTCTTAGTTTATTATATAAAAAAGTCAGAATGTATTAAAAAATTATTGAAGTTATTTGACTTTCCTCATTTAAATATTTATAAACTATCAATGTAATATTTTCTATTCTTACTTTTTGATCAGTTTTCAGCTTGACATTTTCAACATTAAATTATTTGAACGGGAATGGTTTAACATTCAATATTTTATAATTGAAAGCATGTATCGGAAATTGAAAATGATTTGGTTTCATTTTTAAATCTTCTGAAATTGTATCGTTTGAAAATAATTATATTTTATAGTTAAAAATATCATTAAAATTAATGCTTGGTTAAATAATTCATTTTGAGCTGAAATTTGAAACAATTTCAAATCAAAAACTTTGACTAATTGAATAAGTTAATTCTAAAAAAAAAGAAATATGTTTTTTCAAAGGCACTAATTTAAAATATTCACTTTAGAAAATTATTAATTTTTTCGCAGATTAATTTGGAAAGGGGCTTGGAAAACTGGAAAGTTCCTTAAAAAATATTCAGTTTTGAATGATTTTACAGAATTTTTCAATTGTGCAGAATTTCATTTAAAATGTATTATGGAGTGAAATAGTTCAATTTTAAATGTGTATCCGTAATAAATTATTATCAATCCCGAATGTTTCATTCCGAACATTTTAATTAGGATATTGTGTCGAAAATTTGAAACGTTATTTTTGTTTTGTAAATTTGAAATAGAGGTTTCCAATTTTGAAGATATCTAATTTAAAAATATTTACCCTTAAATGCTCTCATTTTTTGTACTTAATTGTTAGAGTTTCATTTTGAATTACTCAAATTTTCATTGCTCTAAATATAAAGCTCTTATTTTTGAAAAAAATAAATAACATTTTTTTATTCTTATACGTTATAAAAACTGTGCATTTAAAAATTTAGACTCTCTAAATTAGAGAATGGTCCAATTTTGAGTTGAAAATTGATTAATTTTCCGCTTTAAATGCACTTAATTGATTTTAAGTGAGAAATTGCAATCTTGGTAATCGAGAACTTGAGAGAAACGAGCTTTTTTTTGCTATTTGGTTATTCATTTGATATTTTACTAACATTTATAAATTTTTAAAATAATTTTGTATTGCCTAAATAATTGGTTTTGAGAAGGAAGTTACAAAATTAATATTTTTCGTTAAAAATTCAATAACTTGGTTGAAAGGTGAACTACTGTGTTAAAACTTTTTTTTTGTGGTGAAACATTCATAATTTTATTCAAAAATGTACATATTTTATTGCGAATGCATTTTTATTTTTATAGAAAACAAATGTTTTCAAATGGAAATTTAACTATGTATTCCATTTTTGGTTGAAAATGGATATTTCTCAATTAAAAATTTAATTTAATTCAAAATTTTTTTGTATCAGAATGTGATATATTTATCTTCTTGATTAACCTTCAAGATATATTGTAAATTTTACAAAAAGTGTCGTTTAATGAATTGCTCTTAAGAATACTTCAATTTCACAAAAATATTGAATTTGAGAACAAGACCGATCGAATTTAATGAACTAACTTCAGTCCCATTGTCTTATCGTTTCGAACCGGATGAAAAAGGGTGAACTTCACGCGATTTCTAAATTGTGAACAAATAAGGGGTCATCCATAAACTACGTAGCCTGTTTTTCTTTTGTTTATAACGTTGTGTCCTTTATCACTTAACGGCAATTTTCTTTCCGTCTTTATTCAAACAAAAGAAGAACAGGCTACTAAGTTTATGGACGTTCCCTAAAAACTGTACGAGGTCTCATCGAAAAAGTTTATGGAATGAGCAGAGTTTCGCCATCTGAAGACATCCTGAAAGGTTAAGATTTTGGTATTTTTCTCCATAGAAAATATTCAGAGGAGAAAACGAAAGCTTTAACCAAACTCATAGTGTTATCGCTAGCCTGTTTTAAGAATAATTATTATTATTCCATGAAGCCGTTTTCCTTTCGGGGTAGGCGTGAATTGCTCGATTGTAAAGTAGTAATGTGTGGATGGGTATATAGGTATAGGGTAGATAGTTATATAGGTGTAGGGTATAGATATTTTAGATTGATCTAGAATTCTCGTGTTATTTATTTATATAACATGTTCATTCCGCAACACTGCTCCAACCCAGGTTGTTGATCAATCTCTCTAGTGCGCATTAATGAGGGTAAGAACGCTATCGGTAGAGCAGGGTCCATTCTCAGAAATGAAAACAAATAAAAAAAACTAAAATGACCGTATATAAATCTCCAAATCTACCGGCTGTACTGTACGGTAGCGAGACATGGACATGTCAAGAAAAGGACAAGAGAAAAATTAACGCTATTGGCATGAAACCTCTGTGCACAATATGCGGGAAAACACTGATGGACAAAGTCCGAAACAAGATCATCCTCAAAAAATGTGGTACAGGTGAGATACTGGTGGATATATGGAAAAGAAATCAGTTAAGGTGGTTCGGGCATGCTGAAAGAAGGAAAGATGAACGACTGACCAAACAGGTGTATAAAGGTAAAGTAAATGTCAGAATGCCCAGAGGTAGACCGCCGAAAGAATGGTTAGAATCTGTGAATGAGACATTAATTCGAAGAGACATACGAAACCATAGAAACACGAGAGCTTGCATGAGAAAATGCATGGACGTGCAGGAAGATAGAGTAGTATGCCAGGACAGAAAAGTTTGGCGACAAAAAGTTTATAAAAAGAATGTGAGTAGAGTGAATGACGCCTGAAACAAAGACCTTGGGTACTAATGGGCCCAAATGGGGAATTGTAATTCATTTACATTTTGAATCAAATTATTAATATTAGGGACATATATTTAAAATAAAGTCGAATGTTATTATTTTTACGTAATAATAAAAGAGAAATATCACATTGAAAACCTGAAAATTTGACAGTTCGAAGCAGTATTTTGTATTTACTTTTTGCGTTGAAAATTCTACATAAATTGAAATGTATTCTTTCTAAATAAAATTTTTATGCACAAACCATTTTTGTAGCGCACAACAACATTTGAAATCCATTTTATTTTAGTCATTTTAAATAGTAAAATTCAAATCTACGAACATTCCGTAACATTACATGTCAGTAACAATTTTTTTTATTATCTCTCAACTACGTCCAGACGATCTATTTTGGAATGAACCTGAAGAAATGTATTTCTAATTTCATTTTTGACAAAAAGTAACCAGAATGCTTTGCACTATTATTATACAATGATAGAATTAATAATAATAGTAGACAAGTTAGTGTTCGCAGCATGAAGTTATTTCTGTTCGCAGCTAACACATTCTGTTCGCAGTATGAAGTTGGTTTGGTTTTTTTATTCTTGTGTTTTTTCAATTTGATTGTTTAATTATTTAAATAATTTAAAGTTAAGAAATGCATAAGTGAATAGGAAATAATTTTTTTTAGATGTACTAAGATACTTAGGCTGTAGAAGAAGCCGTTAACTTCAATCTTTAAACATTATATTACTTAAAATTGGAATCGTTTAAAACTAAACAATCTTCAATTGAAATCATGTATTGAAACCTTAAAAATGGTTTGGTTTCGTTTATAAATCTTTGAAAATTGTTTGAAAATAACTATATTTCATAGTTGAAAAACAACTAAAACCAATGATTAGTTAAATAATTCATTTTACCCTGAAATTTCCTTAATTACTTGAATAAATGTTTGAAATTGAATAATTTCAAATTATAAACTTCAAATGATTTAATAAATCCTAATTCAAAGTCTTTGAGATTAAATAACCATTAAATGAGGAATATTTAAAACTGTACACTTCTATAGTCTTGGAGGCTATATAAATGAGGACATTTTCATTCTTAGTCTTACCAGTTTAAATACCTTCATGATTTAGCCCTTATAACTGAAAATTCATTAATTCCACAATCTAAAAATGGACCATTTTCAAATTTGAAACGTTTTGAATTGAAATTTTTTAAATTTGAATCGCTACAAAGTGGTACAATATCAAATTTAAAGCCTCTCAAAGATTTACAAAAATACAAAAGTTTCAAAACTTTTCTTTCTTCGGTCTTACGGTCCAATAAATACAAACATAAAGACAGGATTATAGTTGTTAAAAAATCCTTTTATTATCTACGTTTCGGCTCTGCGGGCGGTTTGGAGCCTCTCAAACAAAATTTTTGTTAGGCTCAAAAATTTTTGACAACAATTACATGAGTATTAAATCCTCACTTTATGTAACATTTCACTTGTTACATATTTTACTATATTTGACACTACGTAATTTTTAATGACAGAATTGGAAACTTTCCTGATGAAGGCCCGCAGTGGGAGCCGAAACGTAGATAATAAAAGGATTTTTTAACAACTATAATCCTGTCTTTATGTTTGTATTCATTGGACCGTAAGACCGAAGAAAGAAAAGTTTTGAAACTTTTGTATTTTTGTAATAATAACTTATTACCATGTAGAATCATATATTAAATTATTTTTAAGATAAATGAAGAAGAAACAATTGATTTGAGTATTGTTTTTTATTTATATATATGTTTTTTATAAATATTGAGAACTTTAGTGACATTTCTATAACCTTCTATACCTTTTATACTAATTTTCTTGTCCTCTTGAGAGCCCCTGTGGAGCATTATTAGATATCGGATAATACAAAGATGTCACAAGCAAACTTGAAGGTTCCTATAATCGAGTCCTGTTATAATTACGTGGTTGGCCACAGGAGCTGCGTCTGGTCTGGATACATATCCAATATCTGTTCGGTCTTGATCATGAAGCGATGTAATTGGAATTGGGATAATAACATCGATTGGAACTGAAGAGAACAATCTATTCCCATTTTCTTAAAATAATTGTACTCTACTTATAGAATTTTCTCATGTAAATCACCGTAAAATCGTAAAATATTTTTATTCACATTTGAACCTGCCCAGTTTTTAAGCTGACGAATTTTATACTGACCAAATCGAAACATGTTGTTTTTTCAAGGGAATTAGACGATACGTATTTTTCTGATTTGGGAAAAAAACTTTTTACGAAGTTCTGCGTATTGCAATTTTGTGCTTTGTTAAAAAAAAGCACCATTTTTTTATTTAAACCTCTATAACGTTAAACCTAAATGAGGTATTTCAATTTTATTTTCAGATTCTGCTAGAGTCTATCATCTTCCTTCAAGATCCAATTTTTGTTAAAGTTGTTCTTTTATCAGAAAGAAGTATTGTGAGCTTAATGGGGGCTAAGTAACTTTTGTGGCTAGGAGAATTTTTTTGCATGAAATCAAATTTCTGCATTTTTTCTCGCAAACAACAGCAGATACGAAAAATGTTTCAAAAAAATAGTTTGAACATTTAAAACAGTTATACAAAAAGTTTTGTTACTAAGTTATGATATCTTGCATCATTTACAAGGAATCTGGAAAAATTCAATTTTTTTAACAAAAGAAATTCTCTTCGCACAAAAATAGTTTGGCCCGCATAAAATTTGTAGGATATTTTATTTGTATAACAATTTTATTTATGCATACATTTTATTTACATAAAAATTTTATTCCTATAAAGAACTTTTTAAATTAAAAAACATCTTTGTTGAACAGTCCATTTCAAATTTTTTAATGGAATCGGTTAACTGAATAATATTAAGTTGAATTCAGATTTCACACTCTTAACCATATTTCCTTTAATCCCCTTTTTTAAAGAATTTCTCTTTTTTACCTGTTTTCAAGAAACTTCCTCTTTTTTCTTTTTTTTTTGCCTAAATGCGGACTGAATTAATAGAAGCCAATAAGAAAGAATAAGAAATTACAACTATCTTTTGTTGAAAGTTAAGTGTTTTTAGCTGAAAAATTACTATTATATTTCTGGTGGAGAATTTATCTCTTTTGGTCAAAACATTTACTATTTAGTTGAAAATTTAACAATTTTTATGAGTAACCTCTTTTAGTTGAAAATTCAACTACTTGGTTGAATTTCGAACCACTTTAATAAAAATTTATTTATTTTTGTGAAGATTCATCATTTTAGTTTAAATTTTATCTCTTTAGTCGAAAATTCATCTTTTGGTTTGAAAACTCATCTGTTTTGGTTGATGATTCAACTATTTTGTTCAAACATCGTCTTTTATGGTTGAATTTAACATATCAATTATTAACTTTTTCGTTGAGAATTATTCTCTTTTGTTTGAAGCTAATTTTTAAAAATTAGTATGTCTACTATTATATTTTTGGTTAAGAATTCACCTCTTTTGGTTGAAAATTTAATTATTTTGTTGAAAGTTTCACTAATTTCTTAAAGTCATCTTTTTGAGTTGAAATTTTAACTTCTGGGTTGCAAATTTAACTACTTTGTAAATCATTCATTGTTTCCTTTGAAGATTTATCTCTTTGTTTAAACATAATTTCATTTATTTTTCCAATATCCATGTTTTCAGTTCGAAAAATTCGAATATTTTTTATAACATTCATTTTTGGCTAGAAAATTCTGTATTATAGTTAAATTTTTTTTTCTTGACTGAAAAAATATTCTTAGTTGCAAATTCGTCTTTCTGGTTAAAAAATGCATTTCTTCAGGTTACCAAATGCAACTATAGGGTGGAAAATTAATCTGTTTTGGTTCAGGATGCAAATATTTTGTTGAAAATTCGTTTCGTCTTTTTAGTGCAAAATTAATTTTTAAACTGATCATTGAGGTATTCCATTTTTTGTTTGAAAATTGATCTTTTTAAATTAAAAATTCAAGTATTCGGTTGAAAATTCATACATTTTGTTGAAATTTTGTCCTTTTTGGTAGAAAATTAATTCTCTTGATTCAAAATTCATCTTTTTGGGTTGAAAATTCAACTATATAAACAAAAGTTAACTCTTTTGTTAAAAATGCATATTTTCGGCTTGGAAATTCAACTGTTTTGTAGAAAATTGGTCTTTTTGGCTGGAAAATTCAACAATTTGATTGAATTATTTTCTCTCTCGACTGTAAAATCTTTCTTGGTTTGAAATACAACTCTTGTTTGAAAATTCGTCTTTATGGTTTGAACCTTCATCTTCGCAGGTTGAAAATTCAACGGTTTTGTTTGGAAATTCATCTTTGTTGGTTAAAATTTAATTTTTTTGTTCAAAATTCAATATATTTTGACATTAAGTCTCAGGAATATGGTACCCACATTAATTGTATTCAAAAGAATTTATTCCCTTCTTATTTCTATTATTATTATTATAAAAAAAAGGAAGCTCATTTTTCTCTCAGGCTTAATATGGTTACAGCCCAACATGTGGAAGGCTTTTTTGTTAGTGGTACGGACGCGTTTTTGTATTGTAATCAAGTGATTTGATGAGAGCAGCATGCCTAATTTGACATATTGGACAAAGCCTTGTTTTTTACCTCACCTTTTACGGACTGGATTGCAAACAAGTGTATGATGGGGCTACCTACAGCTTAAGGTGGGATCTGAATCACCAGAACCTCGATAAAAGTACATATAAAAATTTCCAGAGGTACCGGCTCAGGGATTAAACTCCGGATCTCCAACGTGATGTCCGAACGGCTAATTGCCTGAGCCATCATTCAACCATTATTTTTTTAGAGCACTTTGGGGTTTCAAGTAAAATCGATGAAAAATGTGTTTAAAAATATGGAATTTATTGGAGAATTGTCGATATTGGATCATCAACGCCTTGTAGTGAAAATTTATATGACTTCATAAAGGCCAATCTTTTGTTCGCAATGGAATAATATGGACTGACCATTTCATTCTTAGAGCATGATGCGGCAAAAGTTGATGTTTTATCGATGACGCATGTACCGGTTAAGTCCCCGGTAGCTTTACGGCTTTTTTACGGGGCCATGTTTTTACGAGGTTTCAGAGTAGTAACCTTCTGGTCCGTGTCGTTAATCTGAATCAATACACACCTATGCTATCGAAAATTTGTTTGTTGTATTCCGTCTGTAAAAGATTCTATGCCAAAAATGCGTAGCGTCTCAAAAATTTGTATAACTCAAACAAACCGTGAATAATAATTGTAATAATTGAAATTCCATTATGGCATTACATTTCATGCATCTCGTCGATGGAATCTCGGATCCATTCCCTTGAAATTTAAACTCTGTCTAAAAGAACAAAATGAGCTTCGCATTTCACGTTTTACCGGTGTAGAAGGAAGTGAAACGAAATAAGATTGAAAGTAGAGAATGAGAAAAAGGATAGTTTAATGTGAGAAGGAGGAAAATGGTAGAAGGGAATCCGAAATACGAAACATAATTCGGTTGGTCAATCGAGTGAACAGCTACTTCTTTTCTCGCTTTCTCACCCCTTTTTTCGGTTTCCGGTGAACCCCATCGCGATATCTCTTTTTCTTAGCTTCATTTTCACCTTTTTCTCGATTTCAGTCTCTTTCGTTTTTCTCACTAGAATTCGGTTCCGAATGCAATTTTCCTCGAGCGAGTGTCGCTCGACGATATCCAGATTTT
Source organism: Andricus grossulariae (assembly GCA_011634705.1). Classification (NCBI taxonomy): domain Eukaryota; kingdom Metazoa; phylum Arthropoda; class Insecta; order Hymenoptera; family Cynipidae; genus Andricus; species Andricus grossulariae. Next base: position 9,238 of record JAABKJ010011977.1, read on the forward strand.
AAGAGAGGCATAACCGTCTTCCGAACGACAGCCAAAGAACCGTTGCTCCAGATCCCATCGTAGAAGGAACGCGAAATAATCGTAAATGGAACTTGTGGAGGAGCTTTCGGCGAAGCCTTTTTCTATGCATCGTCTCGATGTAGGTCTCTTTCCATTGTCAAACAGTGGTTCGAATTTCCTCCTTTGAATTGAAACCCTTTATCCATCAATTTGTCTTTTCATTTTTATTTATTTTTTATTCTTACGTACTCCTAAATTATATGGGTACCGAGTGTTACGAACTGGGATGGTTCTATTGACAAAAATCGAATTAGACAAGGGCACAAACACTTTTTCATCTTTGGAACACTTGGGTCTTCTCAGATCCCCCACTCCATACTCACACGTACTTTAGAACACTTGGGCCTTTTCAGATCCCTTAGTCCATACTCACATGTACTTGGGAACAATTGAGTTTTTTCAGATCCCTCAGTCCATACTCGAATGTACTTTTGAAACACGGGTCTTCTCAGATAGTTCAGTCCATACTCACATGAACTTTTGAAACACATGGGTCTTCTCAGATCCCTTAATTAATACTCACATCTACTTTTGGAACACTTGGGTCTTGTGGAATCCCTCAGTCCATACTGACATGCACTCTTGGAACACATAGGTCTTCTCAGAACCCTCAGTGCGTACTCGCACGTACTTTCGAACACTTGGGTCTTCTCAGATCCCTTAATTCATATTCACATGTACTTTTGGAACACTTAGGTCTTCTCAAATCCCTCGGTCCACACTCACATGTACTTTGGAACACTTGGGGTTTCTCAGATCCCTCAGTCCATACTCACACGTACTTTGGAACACTTGGGTTTTCTTAGATCTCTCAGTCGATACTCGAATGTACTTTTGAAGCACATGGGTCTTCTCAGATCGCTCAGCCCATACTCACATTTACTTTTGGAACACTTGGGTCGTCTCAAATCCCTCAGTCCATACTCACATGCACTTTTGGAACACATGGGTCTTCTCAGATCCCTCAGTCCATACTCACACGTACTTTCGAACACTAAGGTATTCTCGGATCCTTTAGTCCATAGTCATATATACTTAGGAACACTTGGGCCTTCTGAAATCCCTCAGTCTATACTTGCATGTACTTTTGGACCACTTGGGTCTTGTCAGATCCCTCATGCCATACTCGAATGTACTTTTGAAACACTTTGGTCTTCTCAGATCCTTCAGTCCATACTCACATGCACTTTAGAATACTTGGGTCTTCTCAGATCCCCCACTCTACACTTTTAAGTACTTTAGAACACTTGGGTCTTCTCAGATCCCTCAGTCCATACTCACACGTACTTTCGAACACTAAGGTATTCTCGGATCCTTTAGTCCAT
>JAABKJ010011978.1:0-10622 GCA_011634705.1 Andricus grossulariae
CAGCTGAAGTCTCAACTACAACTATGGAATTTTTAATTAGAATAAGATAAATCTCAGTTGAAAAAATTACTTTAAACAAAAAAAAACTAACTTGCCAAAATTAGTTATATTTTCAAACGAAATGATGAATTTTGAAATAAAATTGTAAATATTTAACTGGAATAATTGAATTTTAACCAAAAAGATGAATTTTTAACTGAAATGATGAATCTTGAACTAGAATAATTGAATTTCCTATTAAAAAAGATAATTTCCAACCAAAAATTGAATAATGCAATTTTAAGTCAAAAAATAAATTTTCAACCAAAGAGATGAATTTTTAACAAAAATTATGAAATATTCGACTGAAATAATAGTTACATTTTCAGTTGAAAAAAAAAAAATTGTCAACCAAAAATCATCCAAAGAAGAAACAAGTTTTCAATAAAACAGTTCATTTTTCAACCAAAGAAATGAATTTTCTACTAAAACATATAAATTGGCAACCAAAACATAAAACATTAAATTTGAATGTAAAAAAAATTAATGTTTAACCAAACAGCTGAATTTTTTAATACAAATATGGAATTTCCAATTGGAATAAGTTAAATTTTCATTTAAAATTTACTTTCAACAAAAAAAAACTAACTTTTAAAAAATTGGTTACGTTTTCAAACAAAATGATGAATTTTGCAATAAAACTGTGAATAATTACCTGAAATAGTTAAATTTCAACCAAGAAGATAATTTTTTGACTAAAATTATGAATCTTCAACTCGAATAATTGAATTTTCGACTAAAAAAGATAATTTCCAACCAACAGCTGAATTTTTAACTAAAACTATGGACTCTTCAATTAGAATAAGTTAAATTTTCATTAAAAAAATTACTTTCAACAAGAAAAACTAGCTTCCAAAAAATTATTTACGTTCTCAAACAAAATGATGAATTTTTGAAGGAAGTTGTAAATATTCAACTAGAATAGTTGAATTTGAACCAAAAAGATGAATTTTTGACTAAAATTATGAATCTTAAACTAGAATAATTGCATTTTCTACTAAAAAATCCACTTTTTAACAAAATACGTGAATTTTGAATTATTAACGACAAATTTTCAAACTACAATGTTGAATGTTCAACTGGAAGAATTGAGTTTTATGCCAAAATGATGAATTTTCTACTATAAGAATTAATTTTCTACTAAAAAAGGCAACTTTCTACAAAAAAAAGACAAATCATCAATGTTCAACTGTAATATAGTTGAATTCTTAGTTAATAAATAAATTTTCAACAAAAAAACAACAATTTTTCAACAAAGTAGTTACAAGTTCAAAACAAGGAAATGAATTTTCTTCTAGAATGGTTAATCTTAATTTTTATTTAAATTTGGAATAATAGAATAGCAGAATTCAACTAAACAGACGAATTTTCAACAAGATAGTTGATTACTCAACAAACAAAAAAAGTAATTATTAACAAAAAAGTTGAGTTTCAACTCAAAAATGATACTTTATATCAAAATTTCTTATTTTTCAACATAGTATATTAGGTTTCAACCGAATAGTATAATTTTTACATACTAAAGATAAACTTGTGAATAAAAAGTAAATAGTTAGATGTTTCAATGGAGAAATTAATTACCTACGCAAAAAAAAGAATTTAGAAAAAAATAGATTTTCAAGAAAAGAGACTAATTTTTGTACCAAAAAAGACAAATTTGTAAAAAAAAAACGAGTATCCAACAAAACAGTTGAATTTTCAAATAAAAAAGATTACACTTCCACCAAAAATACAATAGCTATATTATAAGTCAAAGAAAAAAATTTTAATTTTAACAAAATATTTCGAATTTCCACCAAGTGGGTTGAATTTTCGGCCAAAAAAATTAATTTTCTAACAACAAGATTCATTCTATAACAAAAAAGATAGATTTGCAACAAAATACATGAATTCGCAACCAAATTGTTGAATTTTCAACTAAAAAGAATTAATTTACAATAAAAAGTGAAGTAGTTCCATTTTAAGTTAAAGTGAATAATTTTGAAGTTTCAACCAAGTAGTTCGACTTTTGACCAAGTAGTTTGAATTTTCAAACAAAAAAATTAATTTTATGCCAAAAGATACAAATTTGTAACCAAACACATGAGAATAAAAAAAATGGGAGAACTTGACTATTTGCTTAGAAATTCACATACTTTGGTACATATTTTTTTTAATGAAAAATTATTCATCTTTAGAAAACCTTTTAGAAAACCCTTTTCGTTACAAATCGTTTTGGTAGAAAATTCAACTTTTTTTTTTATTCGTTTTTTTGTTAGAATTTTTTTTAACTGAAATTTTAAATATCCAATTTTTGGTTTAAAATTCATCGCTTTTAATAGAAAATTTATCATTTAAATTTTTAAGTGAAAATTTATCTTGTTTATTTGAAAATGCAACAATTTGCTTACAAATTCATGTATTTTGGTGAATATATCTTTTTTGTGAAAAATTAATCTCCTTCAGAAGACTCACTATTTTTGAGTTGAAAATTCATCTATTTCGGTATGAAATTTAACTATTTTGTGGAAAATTAACTCTTTCGTTAAAAAATAATATTTTCTGAAAATTCAACTCTTTTTGTGTAAAATTCGTCTCTTTGGCTAAAAAATTTAACAATTTTGTTGAAATTTTATTTCTTACTAAAAACTCTCTCGAAAAATTATCCCTTCTAAAACAAAAAAATTTAATTGATTTAACTAAAAAATAGAATGGTTAAGCTCTCAGTTAAAGAAAATAATTTTCAATTCTAAACAAAGTAATTGTTTTTTGTTTACTGTTCTTAAATCAATATTTATTGGATATTTATTTTGATAAAATGCACTGAATAATTTAATTCTAATTTTTTTTGTCATTCTTTTGTAATTAAAATTTTTTTTGCAATCTTTTCAAAATTTGGAAATGCATTTCATCTGATCAAAGCCATAAAAATAATAATAAAAAGTTTGTGTGTATATATATAGTTATATGTTACAGGCAAAGTATATAATCCAGGCATTATATATAATCTTTAGGCAATTTATATAATCCCTAGGCATTATATACAATACCTGGCACAAGATAGGTAATGTATATAATCTTGATTTTGAATATAAAGATACAGTTAAAGAAGAACATGATAAATTGACGAACACATATGAAATTCAACACACGTTTACTCGATATTCTTCAAAAACATAGCATACTGGAATGACATTTTGCTTGACACTAAACTTTGTTTTATTACACACAAACTCTTTTTTGTTTAACAACAAATTAGATTTTTTTAATTTTGAATAGTGCCATTTTTCAAAAATTTACGCATTTTAAAAAAAACGTCTTGAATCATTGCAAGAATAGGGTGGTCCAAATTTATACCTGTACGTATGTCTCGTCAATGTGGGCGGAGAACGTCGGCAAATTTATATGAGAGCTTCGATTTTATTACATTTGAATTTAACTGAATTGTCATTTGAATAATATACATATACATTATTACTTATTATATAATTATTATATGTATAATACTGATAATTATTTATTTATTAAGTTCCTAGGGCTGAAGAGCCCTCTAAGGAACAAGTGATATATGTACTAGAACTTATAGCTACGTACAAACTCTGGTCGAATTAAGATTACAGTAGTAGTTAGATAGTATTATGTAGAGTGAAGTTATGTGTAAAATGCGAAAGAAAATTGGTTACCATTGTGGGTACTGTTCAAATAATACAGTTATATACGTCGCATGAAGCATTTTACCGAACTACCAATAAGTGATTTCTAGTGTAGGATTGTCTAAATTAAGCAAATAATGAAAAAATAGTTTTCTGAAGTGAAAGATTGAAGGTGCATCTCTGATCGCACTAGGCATCTTATATCTCTGATTACAAATAAATCTAAAAGCTACTGCGGCGTTTGACTATGGGAAAGATTGAAAAGTAAGTTACCCAGAAAAAATTGTCTTCTCTTGGCCACATTCAGAAGTCCAGCCCTTGAGCGATATGAAGTTATGTGTTCATATTTCAGCAAGTCATAAATAAATCGAATACATGCATTGAGTGCTCGCTCAAGTTTTGAATTAAGTTCCTCCGTAATGTCATAGTATAAAATACTCCCGTTATCAAAATGCGGGAGAATTAGGTTCTTTACCAGAAGAATCCTTGTAGCCGTAGGCAAGGATACCTTGTTTCTTTTAAGCTGTCGCAACACCGTGAAAACCTTTCTCGGAATCCCAACTAATTGCTCACTCCAGGAGAGAGTGCGGTTGAGCATATGGCCCAAATCGCTTACAACGTCAACAAATTCAATCTGAAGGCCATCAATTTTGAGTGAAGGGAAGGTCCTAAATGTTTCTAAGGACGGGGAGGGAGTCGCTCCGATAATAGTTGCTTTAGTCTTGGTCGGATTCAGTGCCAGCTCATAGTTCTGTGCCCATTGTACCACTAAGTCGATGTCCTCCTGGACTAATTCCAGCATACTTTTAAGGAAGGCGATTGGGCCCGAAAGATACAATTTAAAATCGTCCGCTTACTTATGGTATTTGCAGTAATTGAGTAGAGCACCTAAGTCCGAAGTGTATAGATTGAATAGAAGGGGTGCTAAAATAGAACCCTGTGGGACTCCACTCTCAATCCTAGCCCATTCAGACCGTTCGCCTTTGCTATTGACTACTTGTAGGGATCGATTTGTTAAGTATGATTCAAACCACGCAATTAAAGTTCTGGATAGATTAGACATTCTAAGTTTGTGTAAAAGAATTTCGTGAATAACTGAATCAAACGCTTTTGAAAAATCAAATAAAACCACTATCGTGATCTCCCTCCTATCAAAAGCGATTTCAAAGTCAGTCGTCACCTTTAGGGAAGCCATTAATGTGCTGTGTTTCGCCCGAAAGCCCGATTGCAAAGGATCAGTCAACTTATTGGCATCAAGATATATATATCGAGATATAAATAGTGTAATAAAAAAAATGCAACAGCACTTTTTGATATAAGTATAGCAGTTAAGCTTGGATGAGAATCGTCACGAGGAACTGAGATAATTCCGCAATTGGAAATAAAAGTAAATGACATATGCTAACACAGTACATGTGAGCATCAATACATACATATATGCGTACACTTATTGAGAATGAATTTGAACACTTGATAGTAGTTGTATATTGTCCATATAAAGCAAGGGATGCTAATCTCACTGACCACCTCTACAACATATATTCAAACCATAAAAATCGGCAAAGCCGTTTTCGAGAAAATGTTGTTTTTTATTTTTCAATACTTGTTAAATTACTTTCGTAGGAAAGATTTTTTTAAATCGATACGTGTGGTAAATTTTTGTTATATGAGAATCTAATTACCCCCGCAACATGGATCGCATCCGAGCTGGGGCACCAAGACCAAGCTCATCCTGCTAAGGCCTTTATGATTTTTGCAAAGCTGCGAATAAAAAATGATTTTCTTCCATTTGAACTTCGCCCAACCATAAGGTATTAATTAATATTTGAAAATCTTTCAAGATTCCAAAAGATTTCACCAAAATTTTAGAACATCACATAAATTTTGCATACAATAAAAGGCTTTCTGGAATTTACCAGATTTCGAAATATTCGAAGATTTCACAAACATTTCAAATATATTAATATTTTCAAATTATTACAAAAGATTTGAAGAAGATTTCACGAGTATTCCAAAGAATTCTTCAATTTTTTATAAGATTTATAAATCTTTCACAAAGATTTCAAGGATTTTGATAAAATTTCAAAAGATTCCAAAATATTTCACAGAAATTTCAAGATTTGACATAGATTTTGCATACTTTAAAACAGTTCAAGGAATTCACACACATTTCAGCTATTTTAATAAGTGTTAAATTCTCTTAGCTACAAATGAACTAAAAATCTACCTATAACAAAGCAAAATACTGATAAAGTGAAGATAAATCTTCGAAAAAATCGGAACATAGTCGTGTTTGATATCAAATCATTCAGTAATGGACAAACAAGTATAAAATATAATTCGATTTTCACTTCAAATATTTAAAGAACGCGACAAGATAAGGCAAAACGCGGCGTCGAATACCGAGACAGCAGGAATGTCTCGTCCCGTCACGTTCCTTGGGATCGCTCGCTCGGCGTCAACACTACTATGACGTCATGATTTTTCACGACATAAATATACAAATGGCTATTATATGAATATAAGCTGGAAAGGGGCACTTTATTTTCTCTCCACAGGCCTGAAAAATGGCCGTTTTGATGTATGTATTATACAAAAATATAATAAAAATGATAGATATATTATACTAGTATATTCACCAATAGAAAACAAGATGACCGCCAGAGTGAAGGCGAAAGTATAGAACATCCTCATTTTTGCAATGTAGAGAACAAACTGAATAATGCTTCAGTGAATAAGAGGATCAACATATGTAACTAAAGAATATTCTATTTCCTCGTCAGAGCACAAATATATACGTTAGTAGTCGTTATCTCACATACATGTGAAATGACGACGTTATTAGTTTAAAGATTTTCCTTCGGAGATATAATTAATAAATTTTCATATCAAAGGTGTTAGTTTAGATAGGTTATGAACTATGTTTTTAACAAAAAAGATTGTTGAGAAGAAAAGTTCCTTGAATCATTTGAACCTGCAGAGGGAAGTCAAAGTGAAATAAAGATCTAACAATAACATGATAAAATACGTGTCCTATATTTTATACTCTCCAAATGAAATTAAATATTCTGACCAACAACGAATAAAATGTTACAGTTTTCAAGGTTTTTACGCTGAATTATAAAAAAGTATACACGTAATAAGTGTGAGTAAACGACAATAATTTGATCACATAAGATTTGAAAAGAAGCGTACCTTAATTCACTTTCAAAATAAAATCACTGTGGACTTTTTGAAATTCAAAATCCTGTTCAAACATGAAAAATTGATATTTTGCAGGAAACTGCGCACAGTATGTCAACATTTAGAGAAGAAAATTCTTTGGAAAATGGTACCAGGCTACGATCGTGTGAATTTTGCCACTTATTTGAAAAACTTTTGCGACTCATTTGAAAAAAATCGACTTTTTAAAGGTTAAAGTTGGATCAATTTGCCAAAAATTAATTTTATTAATTGAAGATCCACGTGTTTGGTTAAAAATCAATCACTTTCAGTTAACCCTTCAAAAATTTAGTTTCAAATTCACATATTTTGTTTTACGTTCTCGTTTATTGGTAGTAAACTAATCTTTTCAATTAAAAATTCGAATACACGCTGAAGCAGTTCAGAATATTTGTATATTTAAAAGTCAAAATATTCATTCAGAATGGAAGACAAATATTTATAGTACGCGACTGAATGATTTTTCATAAATGCATAACCAAAAGGGCTACATATGTATTTTAAGAATGTAGCTATCACCTGAAATGAGTACCTGAACTTTTGCTAGGACAGGCTTCTACCGTTTTGCTACCAACTTCGATGCGGTGGCAGGTCGTAGTTAGGCGTGAAACTAACTAATAATTATATTTTTTAGGAAATTTCCAGGAGGACCAATGTGCTTGAAACGATTAGGTAATTTAATTCATAGCTTTTTATATGAAAAAATGTTAATATCACAAAAAATTTGATTACATAATTTATGTGGTACATAGAGCAGTTGATTCTTTTTCAACCCATCTGAAGTATGAGAACTCAATATCAGCTCTCTGGAACGCCAACATAACTCTAAAGTAGTCATTTTCCTTTATAGAGGTCTAATAAAATGAGGGCCAGATAATTTTTAAAAATTGAGAGAAATTGATTTTTCTTTAACCCATTTCAAATATGGAAACTCAAAAATCTTCTTCATGTGATTTTTAAATAATTCTGTCTGGTAATTATTATAGTTCTCAGTTCATGTGAGCAAATAAATAAAGTGTAATAAAGAGTTGCAAAGAATGGAAATTCAATTGGATTTTTAACCCTTTCAAAATATGGGAAGTCATCCAATTAGTTATCTCGCATTACAAATCTGAATGGAGCACACTTTATAACTCGCGGAATAAAAACTTATAACATCAAAACAATCCTAAACATTCACAATTTAAAAGAAGATCAAAATTAGGAAGATTTGTGAAAAAAAATGTTTAGAATAATAAATAATGGATAAAAAGCCAAACTAGATCAGAGACAAACCTTCGAAATGCGCCTCTCGCTTTTGTGATCCCAAATTCTTCTTTTCATAACGTTGAAATATTTAGAGTTGAAATCCTAATCATTGTCGCTAATAAAATCTTTTATTTAAGATTTAATACACTCTCAGGATTGGTGCTGATGTATATATTCGGGACTAATTTCCTGAACGGAGAAAATTAAATCCGTCGAAAAGTCAATGGTTGTAGATACGTTTCTATAACTAAGATTTAGCGATACAGTTGAATTTAGAATCATCAACTAAAGTAGATAAAAAAATGAATGATTGTTAAAGATAAATAATCTGAGATGTTGAATAATGCAGCAGCTGGTACCCCTGGTGGTACCAAAAGTTTTCGAAAATCGTACTCGACCCCAGCAAGGTTGTAAAGTCATAATAGAAAGATATAAAGTTAATTGATTTCATTGTGATGGAAACAGAACTCATTAACTTTCTTCAGTGAGTAATTCAATCGACTAAATCAAGAGTTAAATGTACAATACTAATGCGAAAAATGCAAATTGGCAAATTCATGCCTCCATGTAAATGAGAAGCAAGCTATCCATCTCAAAGTAATTATTTAATTGAACGCGATTTTTTTTAATGAATTCATACTTAGCTCCAGGTATAAATTAATTTAAGAATTTCTAGTAATCCAGTAGCTAAGATTTTCTTGTAAAAATGTCAGACAAGAAATATGGCGAGGAAAATAAAAAGATAAGGGAAAGTAGAAAAATCAAATTATTAAAATCCACTTTAGAAAATAGGTCAATAAATCAACTGATGAATCTAATTTTGAAAATTCACAAATTAATAATGAGCATGGTTCGAACTAAGATGAAACCAAAAATCCTGGTGGATCGAACGCCAACCTTAGTGATAATCTGACTGATCCGCTAAATCCGCTTATCATAGGAATTAGCTTACAAAATAGGGAATTATATTCCAATGGCGAAGAAGTTCAAAATATTTGAGATAATATAGAAAAACTACGAGAAGACGTTTATAAGTCTTTAACTTTAAATAATGATATCCTTCCTTTCATGCGAAAAAAAACTATGCAAAAAGTCAGAAAGCCTATACGGAATTAGACAAAAGGGTAGATGCTTTTGCGATAACGCTTTAAAAAAAAATAGGTGGCCGTGTAGACAACCAAAGAGAAAGATGCGAAGCGCAAGCAAAATATTTAGAGGAAAATATTATCGATATTAAAAAGAAAGTTGACGTATTATGAAAGGCTACGGAAGTCATACATGTAGATCGAGCGGATTTTGTAGTAGCTAATATGCAAAATAGAAAGCGTCTAGAGGACTTGGAAGAACAACAGTTTACATTTAAAAAGCGTGTGGATCGAAATGTAGGATCGACGAATATAAAAACTCCGTCGCTAAAAACTGATCCTATTCCAAAATGTTCTGGGAGGGATCGCGAGCGTCTTATTATGTTTTTAAATTACTTTCAACAATACGCAAGAGTCATGGATGTTAGGACGTACGATTTTCGGTATGTTATAAAATCATGCTCGACAGGTATGGCGCGAGAGTGGCGGAATATGGTACGTGATCATATGAGTGATGATCTAATATCATTTAAAGAAAAATTTATAAAAAGGTTTTTGACCGCTAATATTAGATTTGGAATTGGAAAGGACCTGCGATATGGTTATTATAACCAAACAAAACTTACGAGAACCGATTATGCAATGAAAATGGTTAATAATGTAAGGAACTTAATTCCACCACCCCCTGAATGTGTCAAACAATATTCGCCACGTGAAAGCTAAGTATATGATGAAAATAACTATGAGAAAAATCATAATAATCGTAGGGATGGCAGATATAATTTTGGAGAAAAAGATCGATATCATAATCAAGGTAATTAACGCAGATGCCTAAATAATTATGAGAGTGAAAATCGAAGAGGTACTTTTGAAAATAATTCACGCCGTGACTACTATAGGCGAAACGATATATATTATCAAGATCAATCAGATAACATTTATGAGCGCGGTTATTATGGTCAAGGACAACGCAACCGAAATGAAGACTATCATAATCAGGGTAATTGTGATGGAAAAAATCAAGGTTTTTGAACATAAACATAATCGAAATTATTTTGATGGTAGACGCTGCGGTTACCAAAGTCACGGATATGAAAACCGTCATAAAAGAAAAATAGATAATCGAGAATCAGGCTATGATGCATTCGCTAATCAACCTCGTTATTATGAACAGAATCGTAATCAATGGCCTAATGGTCCAATATCTCAAACTCGCCAGTGCAAAATAATAATAACACTGGTTTACAAAAAAAAAAGTTGAGGACTATTCGACAAGACTACTTTATCCTTATGTATTTTGACGCGCTTAATTTGAATCTGAGGTCTATTTACCTCCATCACGTCAGGTTCAAGGTCATTTCAAGGTCAAATACAGGAAAAGCCGTGCAATAAACTT
>JAABKJ010011979.1:0-10622 GCA_011634705.1 Andricus grossulariae
TTACTAAAAAATGTGATTTCTGTAAAAAAAAATCACTGTCATTTTCACCGTTCAAAATTGCAGAATTTTAAATATTGCGAAAAATATTGGAACGTTTAAAGTTTAATTATTGTAAATACTTCGAAAATGATATGCTTTCGAATTGGAAACTTTCATTTCTCTCGGCTTTATCCCGGTTTTCTCCCGGTGCGAGTTTCTCCCAGCTTTCTCCTTGTTCTCCCGATTCCCCCGGGTAAGTGGCCACCCTGACTATTTGCCCCATCCCAAAATTTCAATATGTAAAAAAAATGTCAGTATATTATGCTTAGAGTAAAAAAAATATGTTAAAAAAGCAGAAGTCGTACAAACAAACGCATCATGAAATATTCCAGACATTTAAAAATAATTAATAAAATTTCAAATCATCATAGTGACGCAACGTGGAAAGGACAAAGTATTGCATGTCCAACCGTGCGAAGAATGTCCAATTTGGGCATTCTAAATTAATCGTCTATTCATTTTTAGGAATCGCTAGAGAAAAGGCATTTCCTTTTTATCATTGGAAGGCATTATAGGCCTACCTTACATATTTTGCAACCGCATTTGTGCTATATTTCCTAATGTAGATAGCAAAAATCGTATAAATAAATTTCCGTTATTATTATTTTTCTGCTTCAAATTCAAGAATATTTTCATCTTTGTAATTCTTCATTTAATAAACAATTCTTTTCATGCAAAATCTCATGCTTTTAGATTTAAAAATATTTTTTCGTAATAATTATAAAACTAAAAAAGGATGACAGGCAGAACCCCAAGGAAATAAGACTGAAAGAAAAGATTCTTGTATAATAGTCTAAGAAACAAAATTTCCCCAATTTTTAACAACTATTAAAAAAAAAACACATTGACACAGCAAATTTGATTTTTTTAATGCACATGGCATTCAATTTTGGCCATCTTCTAAGTAAGAAAATAGAACTAAAAGAAAAGATTCCGTCACAGTCATCTAAAAAATGAAATTTTCTCAATTTTCAATCTTTGATAACAAAAAAGCATAAGAATGAAATAGTAAATTGTATGCCAGAACCTTCAATTTGAGCCATCCACGAAAAACATCAGATTAACCGAAAATCTTCCAGCATATAGTGGTCTAAAAAACGAAAGTTCTTCATTGTACTTATTTTTCAACCTCCGATAACAAAGAAACATTACTGCAACATATAAAATTTTATCTTTTAATGAACATCTACATACCAAGACCGTCAATTTTAGCCATCTTCGAAGATAATCGAAATAAAAGAAAAGATTCCAGCATAGTGGTCTAAAAAATGAAATTCATCATTTTTTAATTTTTTATAACAAAAAAAAACATCATGATGATATAACGAATTTTATTTTTTGATGCACATCTGCATACCAAGACCTTCAATTTAGGCCATCTTCGACGATATAATCTGGCACTCCCTATTAATATATATGATATCATGATCTCTCTAATCAAAATACGAAAAAAGTGGCACAACTGTAAAAAAGAGATATTCCGTAGTAAGAAAATCCTAAACTTGCTCTAAGAAATATTCACTCGTCGGTTTCGATATACTCGTACTACGGTATGATGAAGACAATATTAATTTTTTGCTCACTTTTCCGGTCGGTCAAACATCTCCTAATCACCATCTCTGCAATTCCATCCTGTATGGATGTCATCTGAACTGAAATTAGCACTTTCTGAAAAAGATAACATTGGGTTTACGAGTTTTTGACGCTAGTTATGATTTTGTTGGAGTTTTGTAAATACAAGTTGTTTCTAATACATAAAGTATTACTCTATATTAATAATTAGATGTTTACATAAATTGTTTAAGCAATTTATTATTGTGTTTACTATTTTTTATTAAAATAGAGTTAGAAAGTTGCGGTTTTTCTTAATTTTGAAACTTTTTAATTAAAATGAAGTAATAATTAATTCAAGTTGACAAACATAACTGTTTAAAGAATTTAGTATTATTTTTAATAATATTTTCATAGCAAGGTAATAATTAGTGCAATTTACCAAAAATACTTGTTCAAACAAATTGTTATTGTTTGCAACTATCTTCTCCTATAGTAATGCTAGTAATGTTGCGGTTTTTGTTGTTGAAATTTTTAACTTTTTGTCCACTTTTCACTTAGTGAGGTAATAATTATTGCTAGTTAACAATTATTATTGTTTATAACTATCTTATCTTAGATAACTGTGAGAAAGTTGCGGCTTTTTCTGTAATTTCTAACACTGCTTTGGCTTGTTAGTTATGAACAAATAATAATTAAAAATGAGAGAGAATCATATTTTAAACAATCTCTTTCTTTTCTGTGAATATATTTTTCTGAAATAAAACATATTTTTAACATTGATATCTGACTTTAATTCCCTTTTTACTAGAGACGAAAGTCAGAAACAATATTTAATATAAGTGGTAGCAGACTAACTACCAGAAGCAATTTCCTGACTGCAGTAAACCTGCCTTGTCCTGTGAGATGTTATAATCAATTAATTATTTGATTTAGACCTTTTTAATCTCTCTATATGTATATTATCATCGATGAAAACGCATTTTCTCCACAGTTTTAAGGGCGAGGGGGGGGGGGCTGATAGTAAATATGAGTAGTTCCACATTTTTTCTTACCACCCACTATTAATTATTCCATTCTTTGTTTTTATTTCTACTGTAAGATAGCCTTTTTATTTACATTATTATTTTTAAAATATTGGCAAAAGAGTAAAAATAATAATTTACTTTGAAAAAATACAATATTATTTAAAAAATGATCCTTGTTGATGTTCATTTATTATTTGTTGATAATTAAAAATTCAATGCAAAACTGAAGATTTCAGAAAAAAACAGCAACTGTCAAAACTTTACTCCAAGAGCAGATATTTACAAACAATAATCAATTGCTTAAATAATTATGTTTGTTAAATTGCATGAATTTTTACCTCACTAACTGAAAAGTGGACAAAAAGTTGAATATTTCAGAAAAGAACGAAACTATCTAGCATTAATATAAGCGAAAATAGTTATAAACAATATTAATTTGTTGAAACAATTACGTTTGTTGAATTTCATTAATAATTATTACCTTGCTCTAAGTGAAAAGTGGACAAAAAGTTGAAAACTTCTGATCTTGTTGAAATTGTATGGCCAATGATTTTTTCTGAAAAAATGTTACCATTAATTAAAATTGGTTTATTTTATAAACAAATTATATAAACAAATGCACATTTTGGGCGTTTTTAAGCAAAGAGAAATAATTTTGTCTTCTGACCTTGCAAAAATGTTATTTGCAATGATGTTTTCTGAAACAATTTTACCATCCATCATTATTTGATAATTTTATGAATAAATTATATAAACAAATGCACAGATAAGGCGTTTTTAAGTGAAAATAAATAGATATTATTTTGTAGCCAAAGTTGATAAAATAATATCCCTGGCAATATGATGCAGTAGCTGAATGCGATGACGGTACACTTGCATTTTTAAGAATCACTTATTTTACGTTTGTTTCAAATTACCTAGTCAATAATGAATGAAAAATAAGGGACTTATAAAAATACAAGAACACAGCTATTTTTCTGTTATGTCCACATAAATACGATAAAAAACGCGGTCTTTTTATACATAAATGCGTAAAATTTACATTTGTTCATATAATTTTACAAAATGAACAAATAGCGAAAAATTGCAAAATTTTTTCTGAAAACATCATTGTCAATATAATTAAAAAAATAACACAAGAAAAAACATTTTATTTTCGCTTGAAAACGCCTTACATGTGAATTTGTTTATAAGATAAACAAATATTAATGCATGGCGAAATTTTTTCAGAAAACATCATAGGCAATATAATTTCAGCAAGGTCAGAAGAAAAAACGATTTCATTTCGCTTAAAAACGCCAAAAATGTGCATTTGTTTATAAAATACATACATATTAATCCATAGCACAATTTTTTCAGAAAACATAATTGGGAATTTAATTTCAGCAAGGTCAGAAGAAAAAACTATTTTTTCGCTTAAAAACGCCTAAAATGTGCATTTGTTTATAAAAATTGTTTATGACGAAAGTTTTTCAAAAACATCATAGGCAATATAATTTGAGCAAGGTCACAAGAAAAAATTATTTCTTTTCGCTTAAAAACGCCTAAGATGTGAATTTATTTATATAATTTGTTTATAAAATAAATAAATATTAATGCATAGTAACATTTTTTCATGAAACATCATTTCCAATATAATTTCAGGAAGGTCAGAAGAATAAACGATTACTTTTCGCTTGAAAATGCCTAAAATGTGCATTTGTTTATATAAAGGGTTTATAAAATAAACAAATATTATTATGAGTGGTAAAATTTTGTCAGATAACATCATTGGTAATATAATTACAACAAGACTAAAAGAAAAAACGATTTGTTTCTGCCAATAAGTGTTTGCGGTGTACATTTCTTCATATCATTAATAATTATTAACATTTAATCTTAAATTTGAATGGCCATGTATCATCCTGACGATGAAAGCAAGCAATTTCAGAGCAAAAATATGCTTTGAAGACGAATATCCCTTAATGTCGATTATTTGTTTATACAATTTTTTCATAACAATTAACTTTACAAGTTAATAATTTTCTTTCTTATTTATACCTATGATTTTTCGCCGTTTGCATTAACATACAAATTTAAAAAATTAAAAATCTACTCAACATTTTCTGAAAAATTTAGTCCTGAAATTTTCAAAAAAAGAAAACTAAAATCGGTGCACAATTGCGTTCTACACTGTAAAACATCTGGTTGAAAATTACATTCGACAATGTAGACGGTTTACTGTGATCGCCATGGTAATTTTCAAGAAAATTTTTTACAGTGTAGGTTAGATTGCAGAATAGGGGCAGAATAAATGTCATTTTAAACCTCGTTTTTTTAATTCACCCTACTGTGCGACGACACGAGATGTCAACAACACAAAAACATAACCTAAATGTGCAATATCAAAATATGAAAAATCTACTCACCAAAACATTTATTTTCGCACAGTTGGACATTCAAGCAATTTCCAAACTTCACTTCTATCGCACACGAAATACAGCAACAGATTCCACAATTATCTTCTGTCCAAATTGAAATAAAGATCAGACTTTTTGCACCGCACTTGTATATAATGACTTGTCACTAAAGCCCGGAAATTACGATCGAATTTGGTTAAATATGCACGAGAGTAATAGCACACGAGAGTCAAATGATCCTATTATATACAAAAAAAAATGTAAATTTACAGACGTACGCGAATCGCGAAAATGTTTACGCTTTGAGCAAAAAATCCAACACCACACTGATATACCACAGTGATATACCACAGAGATATACGCACACTCATGATTTCTAGGATTTCTAGTCTCAATGGTAGGAGTAGTTTCGCCGAATTTCATTGTTTAATTAAATTTATTAGGAATGTCGCATGCATCTGATTAATTTTGTTATTCCTCGGTGGATTCAAACGCTCGGTTGTCAGACCTTGGGCTAGCAGAGTTTGCGCAATAGTTATTCCTGTTTATTTTTAGGTTACGTTAACCAAAATGTGTCTTCTGCGCAGCCAACAAAGTCGGAAACTCACTCGATTTAGTTATTTTGGTCGATTCCAGTAAAGCCAATGTGGGCGCCTTTTGCTAGTGCGTTTGCGTTCGGCCCGTGCACTGGTTAGCCGCAGTTGGCGCGCCATTCAAAATTGGAATCAGAAACAATTCTTGTAATTTAAATAAATAGTTATTGAAAAATGCACAATAATGTATATAAATAGTACAACTTCTGATTTTAGGCAAGAAAAAAATGTATAACACATATATTTAATAAATAACAGTTTATTTCCTTTGACCTATAAAGAATAACTTGATTTCACAAAACATTTAATTTCAGAAGAAATTTGTTGAAAAAGTAATTCAAAATAATTTTTTATAATGTTTTAAATATTTTATTATGTATTCTCATAAGAATTCATTCTAATTCCAATTTTGAATTCCGCGCCAACTGTGGCCAACCAGTGCGCGGCACAAACGCAAGCACAGTAAGAAAAGGCACACACATTGGCATCACTGGTCGATTCCAGGCTGGAATTACCAGCTGATTACAGTCAGTGCTGTCAACAGAATCTGAGGGGGATTCTTGCTGTCGGTGAAAATCTCAAGGTTGGAAGACTATAGGGAAAGGTTAGTTTTTAGCCCAAAAACATATTGATTCTTTTACTATTAATTGCACCCACAGATTAGGTCTCGAATATTCCACTAATCCAATAGAAATAATTTTTAGTAAAAAAACGAGAATAAAGTGCTCAAAGGTCGATTTCATGAAGAATTGACATTTTTGGTTTTAAGGGTAGTTTTCAAGGCACCGTGGGGGTGTGTTAGGGTAGTCAAACCCATATGTCTGATGCATGAAATTCTTAGTTGGATAATTCTTAACAAGCCTCTATACTTTCCCGCAATATTTATTATATATTATTATATCATATAGGGAAGGGGGGGGGGGAAGCTTTCGTATCCTTATTTTTGGGAGGGATCTCTTTCACGCTTAAATTGGACAATGCTGAGACGGGACATTTTTTCAATACGAGTTTTCCAGTATTAAAAATCATTAAGATCATAATTATTCCGACGCTTTGAATTCAGACATAAATAATGTTTATTAAACATTCAACTTTTGAGATGAAACCGCTGAATCGAGAAGCTTCTTCTAAGCTAGAGTTCAGCTTGAAATCTCTATCCAGAGCGAGATAATTATTTCTGACATTTTTAGCTGTACTAATTAAAATAATCATTAAATTGAAATAAAGCAAATTACCATTTGTTAAGTACATTTTACTGAATACTCATGAATTTTTTCAAATTTCTGGTACCAATTTTTGAACATGTGAGGACTTCAAAGTCAACGTAGTGAAAGTTGATGTTCAGTTCTCCTGTTTTTTCACACATTTTGTGTCACAGGAAAGTCAAAACATTTTTGACGAAAATCAAACTGACATCGTTTCACACTATAATGTTGAAGAATATTTCTGTCATTGACTCAACATTCTGCGATTTTTTCTCGTCGAGTAATAAAGCTTCAAAGCCAGGTGTTAGGACTTTTGAATCTGACTTCAGTTGCCAGGACAAGTAGTCGCTAGGACATCTAGTCGCCAGGCGCAGTCCTCAGTTTTTTAGTCGCCGAAACGTTATGTTATGAATCATAACAAAATATAACGTAAGAGACTAAAATATGTCGCATCAAAGCTCAAACCTTCTTACATGTGTCAACATTAACCCGTGCTCCCGGGGTTTTTAAATTAATATGGGGTTTTAAATCGGAAAAAGCTCGGTTTTTGAAAAAATGAACAAAGGAAGTGCTTGTTATTAAATTTTCTTAAATTAAAGTTTTGTCACTCCATACGGAATATTTAAGAAATAACGCCCAAAAAATGTCCCGAAAAATACAAAATAGCACTTTTATGTGAAATTCATGCTGAAGACGGTATTTTTTTTTTTTTCAATATTGATAATTTTCATTCGCTACATGACAAGTTTTCAGGTATTTTTAAACTAATTTTAGATTGTTTAAACATTTCATATTTCATTGAACAATTTTTTTCAGTAAATTGTGAAAAGTTACTATTTTTCGCCATAAATGATATTGTTCATGAAAGTAATAAATAATAATTTTTATTTAACTTATTTTGCAATTGTTTAAACAATTTCTGTTTTTATCATTTTTTCCACTGAATCGCGAAAAGTTAGTATTATCTTAAATTAATTACATAATTGACGAATGTTAAGAGTAATACTTTTTTTTAAGGATATTTAGAAATTATTTAAACAATTTTCATTAGTTTAAACAATTTTTTCGCTGTCTATCGTAACATTTTATTATTTTGTGGAATTAATGAAGCAGCTAATGAATTTTGAGAGTAATATTTTTTGTGAAAGACAGTTTGAAATTATTCAAGCAATTAAAATCACTTGCTTTTTTTCATATGAAAGATGGAGAGAATTCTATTTTTTTTTTCGAATTTCTTACACTAGATCGCTTATTAATCAGTATTTCTTTATCTCAACGAAATTAATCTAAACAAATAACTATTCATAACGTAACTGTAAAACAATTATTTAAAAAAAATGATTATTGTTTGAAAACTTGGGTTAAATAATTTCAAACTGTCTTTTACAAAAAAATATCACTCTTAACATATACATTAGCGTCATTATTCCAGAAAATAGTAACTTTCCCAGATTTACAGGGGGAAAATTTATTTATACAAATAAATATTGTTTGAATAATTAATAAATATAGTTAAAAAAGATATTACTTGCAACATTCGTTAATTTGTGTCATAAGTTCCAGCAAATAA
Source organism: Andricus grossulariae (assembly GCA_011634705.1). Classification (NCBI taxonomy): domain Eukaryota; kingdom Metazoa; phylum Arthropoda; class Insecta; order Hymenoptera; family Cynipidae; genus Andricus; species Andricus grossulariae. The sequence goes on from JAABKJ010011979.1 coordinate 8,386, forward strand.
CCGGGGGGGGGGGGGGCCAAAATTAATAGTTTTAGGATGGAAATTATTCTTTAAATATTGCTTAAGAAATAAATAAACTTTATTTCACAAAGAGTAAATAATAAGTACTTCTTTTTCCATTGTTTTAACCCAGTCAATGTAATATATTTCCAATATTCTTATCGTATCTTAAAACCAGTGAACGACACTCAACAGAAGGAAGTTTTCAGAAAATTATACGCACTATTATTATTGATATCCACGTTCTAGTGATTGCTGCTTGTTTTCTTCGTTCTTAGGAAAATTTCTTTACATTAATCTTTAATGTTCAGTATGTATTTCATTAGTTTTGGATCTTCGAACCTAAAAATCAATCACCCACACCTCAGAATGAATTTGGCAAAGTCGTGAAATGAACATCCTATAATTATATAAAATGATGTTCTTTATTATATAAAGAAACTAAATTAAACAATATTTTTCAGCAATAACTTTCTAAATTATTTGAAACTCAAAATAAATACAGGTGTCGTTCATTAAAAAGCGTCATTCATCCAGCAGTGTCATTCACTGGAAGGATGGCGTCGTTCACTGAATTTAAATACATTATTTTTAAATAAATATAACAAGAGTTTAACAAAGAATAATTATATTTTTGAGTACTGTTTACAAACTGAAAAGTATTAAAAGCTTCCATTTTACACGCGAAAATTATTCAGCGTTTGAATAAATTTTTTAGGATTTAATTTTAAATGTTTAAAATTCAAAAATATTCCATTTTGAGTGCTTTAGTTTGCAGTTCAGTTTCTATAACTTCAAATGAAAAATTTTTTATGTTTAAGAGTTCGAATCTTTTAATTTCAATGATCGTGATCAATTCTTTCTCAATCATTCAATTTTTATATTGAGTCAAAAAGTTGTTCTTTTTCGACATAGTGTGACAAATATGGAGAACATGGCAAAGATATAATTTTAAATGATATATATGGTGTCCAATAGATTGCTATATATTTTTAAAAAACTTCAAACGTAAGGTTTTTTGTTTTTTCATAATAATTATTTATTATTGTCTTTTAATATTCTACCATTCCTTTAAAGTTTAAACATAGATGCTTTTTTACAATAACGAACATGTACACATCTTAATTTCCAAATTACATCATTGCAATATTCTAAATATTTGTCATCCTAGGTCGAAAAAGAACAACTTTTTGGCTGCAAAAACTGTAAATTCCTGTAGATTCTTGTAGTTGTACTTTTTTGTGCACTCTTGTATGCAATTAAAACTACAATAAAATAGAAAAAAGTGTAAAATTCATCCCAATAATAGAAAAAAGTTGTACTTCCCTGTAATTTTTGTTATAATTTATTGTATTTATTTGTAGATTTCTGTAGAAATGATTTTAGATTTTTCTACTTTTTTGTCAAAATGTTGTCACCAGGGTTTTTAAAGAAATTTCTGTGAAACATTTCTTCTGGTGCCCAGGTTATTTTTCCATCTCATCTATTATACAGGGTGTCCTACCACCTATGCACTTTCCGGTAATGTGTGATAGATTACAAAAAAAGAATAAGAAAAGTCCTCTGGCAAAATTTGATCAGGTAAAAATTGCACGTTGTTTCTCCTCGACTGTTTCTTTAAAACGCGAAGTTCAAGCGTTTTAATTTTTTTAAGCCCGGATCAAATTTTGCCAGAGGACTTTTCTGTTTCTTTTTTTGTGATCTATCACACATTTCCGGGAATTTCATAGGTTTACAGATACAATTATGCTCATTCTATTTATATGAGAAAAACTTTGTTGATATTAAAAATACAGCAATACGATATTATTAGTATACTAGTTCCTATCTTCGAGACGCATCGATAGACCTATTGTTTAATATTTTATGACCCACCAGTACCGATAACACAGGTCCACAAAAAAAATTGGTTGTGCGAGAGATCAGAGTATGGTACCCAAACGTATTTTGGGGCACTGAACACGAATCTGACATCAGTTTTTCCCCAGCACGTCAGGATTTTCCCCTAGATTCGAAAAATTCCCTAGTAGATCAACTTTTCTGGGTATAAAGTACCCTTGGTATTATAATCATTTGGAAACAGATCAGGCATGATATTTTTACGTATGTTTGGACGCGGAACACGAATCTGACATCAGCTTTCCCCGAGCGGCTCAGGATTTTCCCCTAGACGCGGACAAATCCCTATAAAATCAGCTTTGTCGGGTATGAAATAACCTTTGTTATTTAAATCGTCT
>JAABKJ010011980.1:0-10622 GCA_011634705.1 Andricus grossulariae
ATTTTAGATGATACGTATTTAATTGTTCGGAGAAATGTGAAAAAATAACTTAAAATTTGAAAAGATTGAAATAAAAAAGTAAAATAAAATGCAGATTTTCAAAGATTTCGAAACAAAATTTTGAAGTCTTTTAAGTATTTTGAAAGGTTTCAAGAGAATAAAAAAAGGTTCTGAAGATTACTAAAAAATTCAAAATCATTTCATATTTTGACAAATAAATTTTAAGAGATTGTAAGAAAATATTTCCAAACTTTGCAAAACATTTAAGAAATTATAAAAAAAGAATCGGGAAGATTTTAAGGCAGTTTTTTTTCATTTTTCAGGATATTAAAAAAATTGTAGGAAAAATTTGACGCAACTTGAAAGTTGCTTAAAATTTTCGAACAAATATCAAAAATAATTTAAAGTTTGAGTATATTTAAAAAAATTGGAATCAAAACGTAGATTTTGTAGATTTATAAATGAAATCTTGAAACTTTTCAAGGATTTCAAAGTTTTTTATTTTTAGAAAATATTTCAAGTGCATATACAAAAAGATGTGAAAATACTTAGAATATCAATATTTTAACTTCTAATTCAAAAAAGGTTCTGTTTCTAACCTAAACTTTGTTTAAGATAATATATTTTCTGAAATATATATTTTTTTATATCGTGATTGTTTAAATATTTTAGGAAAAATTTGAACCATTTTAAAAGATACCTATTCAAATTTTCTGGAAAAAATTTCCTGAGTAACTTAAAATTTGTAAAAATTGCAAAAAATTAAAAACATGCAGCTTTTGAAGATTTTGAAAAAAAAGTTTTGAAGCTTTTTACAGATTTTGAAAGGTTTCAGAAATATAAACAATTTTCTTGAGATTACTGAAAAAAATTTATTTCCAAAGCTTTTTACTTTAAATGAATGTTTTAAGTGAATATTCAAAAAGAGTAACTACTTATTTAAAAAATGTTTGGTTTATAAAAATGTAATCATTCAATTTTTAAAATGTACTTGTAAGTTAAAAATTGTCTGAAATGATATAATTTTAAATATTTACAAATTTATTGATTATTATATTATTTATACTAATGAAAATGATAGCGTGAATTTATATTTTTTGTCCAGACGTCCTTGAACTGTTCAATTTATAAAAGTCAAAAAAATTTCATTTTCAGTTTAATTGCGTTTAATTTGAAATTGTATAGATTAGAAGTTCAAAAGGGTAGGGCTAGAAAGTCCGGAAAAATACTATTCCTGGCACTGTAAGACTTCCGAAAAAGAAAATATCCAAAATTTCTATTTCGAATTTTTTTTTTCGTGAATTTCACAGAGTCGGGAATTTTAATTTTTTTGATTTTTCAGTCGGTTCTTTAAAAGCCTTCATTTTGTACCTACGTATATATTATTGAGCGGTTGAATAAAAAATTTCTGAATTAAAAATGTTATAAGCTTTGATTTTAAAAGTCTGATACTCAAAAGAATTCCACTTTGAGTGCTTTTCATTTGCAGTTCATTATATTGATTACTCAAATGAAAAAGATTTTTAGCTTTAAGAGTTCACCAAGTGAAACTGTCAGTCTGATCTTAAATAATAACGGAAATATTTCCAAACCTTTGAGTCTGAATATTGTTTAATTTCCATATAAATTGTTTCAAATTCTATAACTTCAAACTCAGAATCAGATCAGATCGTTTAGTTTTAACTTCCAGATTTTAAATGTAATATTTTAACGAATGATAGGAATAACCAAATATTTTTGTACCGGAAATGATATAATCAATTATTTACCTAATATTGTATACTCAAATTGTATAATCACCCATCCTATAATTTTATACAAAATCACACTTCCCCTTATCTATGCTTCAAGATAATAACTTCTGATTCAAGTGCATGCAGAGTAGGTGTCACTTGATATCAGGGAATCAAAATTTAAAAATTATATAGAATCCCTCGGATGAAATAATCGAGGTGTGGGGTTACGACTGCATATAAGGACTTGTAATTATGAATATTGTGCTCTGAACATCTGTCGCTCCACGGGTGGCTCCGTATCCGTTCGTGGCACCATGAATCTATATTATAACCTTCCACCCACTCACGAATCTTCCTATGAAGGAACATTTTTCTTTTTTTCTTGTATAAATTTTATCATGACATTCAGGACACTAAAATAGAGGGTTTCCAGTAGGGTGGGTCGAAAAAATAAACTTTTTAGTTTTTTGTTCAGAATAGAAAAAATAAGCAGCCTTACTATTTTTTAAGTTGTTGATTATATCCCTAACCTCAGAGGCTAAGACCCTCTCAACTGAGTTTTCTAACGTATCGTGTTCTATATCGCAGTTGCGAGTCTTTTAAAGCGTCTAGTATCCCGTCTGTATTATATAGCATATTAACCTTGCTATTTCTCATGTTCACTAACTCTGTACTTTCATCTCTCTTCATAATGATCAACGTCCATTTATAAAACAATTTCTTGCTTTCTTCAAAATCGTTTCGCAATTTTTCATTTTATATGTCATTTATAACATGAAGACGCATATGAATCTAAGAGGGTATATCAAAATATTAAAATATACGGCATTGGTGCGTCAAAAAGTGAATAATATTTTTCACGATAATCGTAGTATTCTGTTGTGTATGTTTTTTTTATAACTTTTTTTAAATCAAATCAGTGTTTCCTTTCAATTTGCGAAAAGACGATAATACTAACCCCTTTGAAGAAGTTTATGCTTTTCTGCGTCAAGTGTCTGATTAGGTTTAACCCTTCTAGTTGTATGGTTACGCTTGTGTGTACTCAGCTATATTTAAATACATAGTTAACGCCTTTGACTCCAACATGATGTTTCTTCAATAGTTTGCTGCAAAACAACCCTACTTATACTTGTTTAATATAAAAGCTTTCATGAGTAATTATAAATTATTAGTAATCATTGTTTTTCCATAACAAAATAGAACCAAGTAGGGGATACTATCCTAGAAAAGACCACACAAATTTGTACTTTTCAGGAAATTGAGAAAAATAATTTATAGTATGGAAAACGTCATCTCATAATTCAACTATTTTTATACGAAAATAATTTATAAATCGTGGAAAACGAGGGAAAATTAGATCGAGGCAAGTATGCATGCAGCTATTAGTTTCTTACGTAAGTGGATAATGTACAATTATTCTAGGACAGTATCCCGTACTTGGTTCTATTTTTTTAGGGAAAAACAATTATCACTAATAATTCATAAATACTAATAATTTGTAATAACTGATCATTCATAGTTAGGATAAACCTAATGACATACTCGACGATAAAGAGCGCGAACTTCTACAAAGGGGTTATTAATCTCGTATTATTGTAAATTGAGTGAAAATACTTATTTTATATCCGAAAAACTATGGAGAAATCACTCACAATACAATAATTCGATAATCGTGAGAAATATTTCGTTACTCATTGACGCACCAAAGTCACATTTTTGAATATTTTGATGTACCCTCTTAAATTCTTATGCATTTTCATGCTATGAAAGACGTGTCAGAAGAATAAATGGAAAAAAATGTACTTCCTTGAAAACTTTAGTTTACAAAAAAATGGCAGTTTTTGAGTAAAATTGTGACTTCACGAAAGTTTGTTTACCACCAGAATTTTTTTCAACAAATGTTTTTTCTGATCATATGGCATATTGCGAGGAACGAATTTTCACAGGTAGAAATGATTTTGAACAAAACTGTGTACCATATATTTTTTAAGCTTAGTTAGATGAACATGTATATTTTTTTAGAAAAACACTCTCAAATGACTTATTCGTCACTTTTTAGAGATAAAGTCACTATAGTGACGTTTTTGAATGAAAAGATCCACTTTATTAATTTCTTTCAATAAATTAAGACAGAGAACCCAAGGATTTCTGAGCTTCATTGCTAATTTTAATTCCTTTGCATTTTTTTGTAGGGCTTTTACAAAAAGTTATTACACTTCTTTAATTTCAAAAGAATTTACTGGACCAAAAAATAGTTAATAACAATTAAAAGCCCCACTCAATTATTCTACAAAGTCCTAAATATTTATAAATAAGTTATTCTCTAGTTCAGAGATTCTGAAACAATGGTTTCTCCCGTTAATAAACAAATATTGGAAATTTCAAAATTTTTCTAGAAAAGATAAATTGTTCACTAGGCTAATCCCTGTAAAAAAAATCGATTTCTGGTCCATGTGCCGCGAAATGAAAACTCATACATGTATGTAAATCACATGAATTTCAATGCATGAACCAACAGTGCTTCTTCGATACTCACACCGCCAACACCTGATGCAGATAGGATTTTTTTCACGCATAAAATACATAAAAATTTATGTATGGCTCGATAAAAATTGTGCGAAATTCATTTTAGGCAAAATTCAGTTTTTAGGGGTAGCCAAGCAGGAAATGCTTTTATAACGCTTCTCTAACTTTAAAATATTCTTTCCTGCGATATTATCGTAGAATACGTATTTATTAAATTGAAAATTCATTGTTTTAACTGAAAATGGAAATATTCTGTTTGTAATGGTAAATTGATCTTTTGTTACAGAAGTTAGGTATTAATGGTTGAAAATTTAACTTTTCTATTTCAAATTGAAAATTTATCTTTTTTTTTGATAAAAATGTATGTATTGTGTTGAAAATTTGTGTTTTTTTTTGTAGAATATTTAACTATTTGGTTAAAAATTAATTTTTCTGGTTAAAGAATTATTATTTTAGTCACATTTTTTGTTGTAAATTCAACCCTGTTGTTGAACATTCCTCTCTTTGGTTTGAAAATTAATCTGTTTTCGTTGAGCATTCAATTTTTGTTGTTGAAAATTAATCTTTTCTGACTAAGTTCAACCGCTCTTGGTTTTAAATTAAAATGTTAACTATCACATTTTTTTGATGCCAATCTTTTTTTTTCAAATTCAATTACTTAGTTAAAGGCGCAAAGTACTGTATTAAAAATTCATTTATTTGTTTGATGACTCATCATTTTAGTTGAAACCCCTTTTTTTGTTTTTCTTTTTTGTTGAAAAAATTTTTTTTGCTGTACATTAATTTTTTCAACTGCAAATTTATCTTTTCCATGTTTGGTTGCAAATTTTTCTTTTTCAGATTTAAATTCAATTATTTGATTGAAAATTCTTGTATTATGTTCAAAATTGTAATTCGTGGTAGAATATTAATCTTTTTGGTGACTAATCCATCTTCTCAGTTGTAAATTTTTATCTTTTGTAGAAAATTTAACTATTAGATTGAAAATTCCTTAATCTAAAATATTCGGTTGCAAATTCATGCATGTTACAAATTCCTTTTTTTATACAATTAATATTTTTGGTTAAAAATGGATTTTTTTGCTTCAAAATTCATTTATTTGGCTGAAATGAGATTTCTTTTATCAGAAAAAAAACTTCCAACTGAAAATTTAACTATTTCATTTTTTCATGTAACATTCATCTCTTGTGTTAAAAACATAATCTGTTTGGTTAAAAATTCACCTTTTGATTAAAAATTTCACTTATTTGTTCGAAAATTTATGTTATTTGATATAAAATTAATTTTTTCACTGAAAATTTACCTATTCTGTTTTGAATTAATTTTGTTTTGGCAGTCGAAAATTCGTGTATTTTTTGAAAATTTGTCTTTCGGGTTGAAATATCAACTGTTTGGTTGAAAATTCAATTAATTGGTTAAAGATTCATCACTGTAGTTAAATATTCATTTCCTTAATTAAAAATCACAACTGTAAAACATTAATTTTGTTGGTTAAAAACTCAAATATTTTGTTGAAAATTCTTCTTCTGTGGCTATATTTAACTTTGTTGGTTGACAATTTATTTTTTTATACTGCAAATTTAACTATCCTATTTTATATTGAAAATTTATCTTCTTTTAGCTGAAAATTCATGTAATTCATTGAAAATTTGTGTTTTTAGGTAAAAAATTCATCTTTTGGGTTGAAAATTCAACTCTTCTTAAAAATTCTTCTTTTTGGTTAGAAAATTAGTTTGTTTTAATTGAGGATTCAATAATTTGCCAAAAAATTTCATTTTTTGTCTAAATAAACTGTTTTTACTTCGTTGAAAGTGCAAAATTCTTTATTATTGTAAAAATTTAACTACTATTTTGTTAAATTTTTGTTGGGCAGAAAAGTAAATTTGTCAACTAAAAACTTAAATATTCCATGCTTGGTTAAAAATTGTTCTTCTTCAGATAAAAATTTTAATATTTCGTGGAAAAAGTTTGTATTTTGTTGAAAATTCGTCTTGTGTGGTAGAATATTATTCTTCTTTGTGAATTATATATCTTTCTGCTTGAAAATTCATTCTTGATTTCAAATTTATCTTTTTGGTTGAAAATTTATTTATTTGGTAGAAAATTAGTTCTTTCAAATTGAAAATTATTTTTTTCAACTGAAAATTCATTTGTTTGCTTAAAAACTGAACTATTTAATTTTCTTGGTTCAAATTTTTTTCTTTTTTAACTCATATATTTTGTTGAAAATTTGTCTTTTATAACAGAAAATTAATCTTTTGGTTTGAGAATTCTACTATTGGGTTAAAATGTGTTTTTTGTTGTTGAAGATTCATTATTTTAGTTGAAAATTCTTTTCTCTGGTTGAAAATTCAACTCTTTTCTTGAAAATTCCTCTCTTTGGTTTAAAAATTACACGATTTTCATTGACGATTGAAATAATTTGTTGAAATTTTGAATTTTTTATTTGAATGAATTGGTTTTGAATAAAATAAAAATATTTTATGGTGGAAATATCAACCATCAAAACCTTGAGTTATCTTTCGAATATGAAAAAAAAATAATTTCAATGAAATTAAAGATTTGTACCAAAAAAATATTTTATAAATTTAGATGTATACAACAAATGTTCAAGTTTAGCTTGTTATCAAATACAATTTTTGATACCGAAAAAGCTGACAATTGGTGTGAAATAAGAATTTAATCGTGTCAATAATCATTTGATTTTTTAATTTACTGTCGTCTACATTTAATTGTATTTAAATTTAAAAAGAAAATTCAATATAAAAGACTGGCCAATTTTTCAGTCTGCCAAGCTAAAAAATAAATTTTCTTGTTTAAAAGTAATTTTTCATCCAAATTAATTAATCTTTCAAAATTTTACGAAAATTATTCTCAAACAAAATGTTTCACCCAGTTAAATTATTTACTGGTTGCATTAAATTTCTGCAATTTATGACAAATAAAATGTTTAAATCGGCAATTAAAGAGAAGGGCGTTATCAGGCCGGAATTTCTCTGCCGATATGGCCGGGTCCTTGTGTAAAAACAAACCCACACAAATTAGCGCGGACGTTTGCAATTTATTTACGACTCTTTCGCTAAATAAATTTGACCATTGGGAGAGCTATCGACGCGGAAAATGAGGGGTTATTTAATGGCAGCGCCCTGCGTTATCGGCCGAGTGTGTACCGACCGAGCATCGATGCCTTTTATAACAATGTGACGTTTCGCGAGCGAACAATCGTCACAAATCACGCATTGTTGCACGCGTCAGGTATTAACTCTAAATGTATATGTATGTATATGAAAATCTACATATGTATGCGTATAAATGCAGACGCGTGAGATAACGCGAACGACGTTATCTTTCGAAGCGAATGCGCGATTTCAGAATTTGTCATTCCAGGCGCCGCACCGCGTTTGCATAAATACATTTCGCGGTCAAATGTGCCGGACGCTGCGCGATCGACCCCTTCACTTTCGATAACGTTCCCTCAATTTGCTATATTTGAAATTTTGAATTTTTTTCGCGCCACTGGCATTGCCGCTTCTTGTGTCTTAAAATTGAACAATCTTCTATGGAATATCTTTTTTTTTATTTAAAGTGTCACGAATCGCGCGCGTGTATTTTTTACATTTAAAGGGAAAAATAATTTATATAGAAAATAAAAATTAAAAATAAGTATTTACTTTTTAGGTTTATGAGTTCATTTCAGTGATAGATATTTCATTTGTGGTTACAATCCAAATTAACAATTGAATTTACAAATACTAAACATTGGTCCTTCGAGCCGGATTTTTCGAATTAAGAAACTATGAGTGAAAGTAACTACTAAACAAATTGTTCTTAAGGTTATATACAGTGGTGTAGTCCTAAAAGGAAAAGTGGCCTGGCGGTAGTTTCCACAAACTAGGGCACTAGTAGACTGGGGGGGGGGTAAACTTTTTTTGAAATCTTGATCAATTTAAAATATGATTTCATCCTGGCCTAATTATTTTTAAAGACAAAATTACAACTTTAATTAATATTTTGGCTCATTTCTTAAAGTTCCTTTTTAAAATTATATAGCCTAACTTTTTTTCATAAATAATTTCTTTATCATAATAATAAACAATAAAAATTATGAAAAATTTAAAATTCATTTTATTTTACTTCCATTTACATTTTCAATAATTTTAACTAACAATACAAAATTATGAGGGTTTAGAAGTTTATTATATTTAAGTTTCAGTCACAGTTTCAAAGAATATAACGTCCTTCTAATTGTAACTATTATTGCAATCTTGAACAATCGAATGTATGAATTCAACCTGTGCTATTTTTATTAGACAACATTCAAATTTGAAATATTTCTGGAATTTAAAGAAGTTTAGAAAATGTAAAAAATGTGTTTATCATTGGCTCATTTATCTTTGAAGAAAACGGAGTCAACTAAGAATACCTTTTAGATTACTTTTCTCTATGCTTGAGAAATTCCCAAGAATTATTAATTGTTCAGACAATTTTCATAAAGAAATTTAGAGTTTAGCTATTTTAAACTTTCCAATTACTTTTTCCTGCAATATTTTGAAAATTCAATAATTATTAATTATTTAAAGAATTTTCATAAGTAAATCTACAACTTAGCCATTTTCACACGAATAGGCTTTTGGCTATATTTCAACGAAAAGGTTAAATTTTTTTACAGAATTGACTGAGAATATCTTTCCGGTGACTTTTTTGTATGATGCTTTGCAAATTCACAAGAATTATGAATTATTTAAACAATTTTCCTGAACAAATTAAGAGCTCGGCCTTTTTTCACCGAATAGGATAAATGATTTTAGGGTATCAAGAAATAATGTTTACCAATAAATCTTCCCTACAATACGTTGTAAATATACAATAATTATTAATTATATCAACTCCTTCCAATATTGTTTTGTAAATTTACAAGAATGATTAATTATTTATACAATTTCGATTAAAAAATTAAGAGTTTGGCTATTTCTCAACGAAAAGGTTCAATTTTTTACAGAATTAGGAATATCTTTCAGATTACTTTTTTGTATGATGCCAAGCAAAGTCTTTCTGATTACTCTTTTCTATGTTGCTTATGTAAATTTAAAGAAGGATTAATTATGTAAACAATTTCCATAAACGAATTTAGAGTTTGTCTATTTTATAAATGAATAAGCTCAATGTGTTTACGGAATCAACTAAGAATCTCTTTCCGATTACTCTTTTGTATGTTGCTTTGTAAATTTACAAGAATTAATAATAATTTGAACCATTTTCATTAAAAAAATTTGAAGTTTGTCTATTTTTTAACAAATAGGTAGAGTTTGGCTATTTTAAAAATAAATATGCTCAATTTTTCTACAGAATTAACTAAGAATATCTTTCCAATGACTTTTTTCTATGGTGCTTTGCAAATTTGGAAGAATTATTAATTATTTAAACACTTCCCATAAACAAATTAAGAGCTCGGTCATTTTTCAACAAATAGGGTTAATTAGTTTTGGAAATCAAGAAAAAAAGTATTTCCAATAAATCTCTCTACTATTACGTTGAAAATTTATCTATTTGGTACAAATTTTACTTTTTAGAAGGAAATCGAGGGAAATGTGAAAAAACATAAACTTGGCAAAGACAAATTTGGGTCAGAAATTCATCTCTTTAGTAGAAAATCTTGAATTCTTCAAAATTTGAAGTGTTTCATATTGAATGCAATATGGTATTTACTATAATTTTATTGAAAAAATAAAAAAATGTACGAAAATTTGAAATTCACAAAAACGTATGTTTTCATGAGGAATACATGTTCTAAATAATTAATTCAATGAAATGTTAGTAAATATCAATTAAAACTAAAGTTGAGGTGATAATTTTTGTTATCAATAAGATCTTTTTAAAAAAAATAGTGGGGCTTCATGGGGCTTGCGGAAAGTCCGAATATAATTGTTTTTTGAATGCATTTGTTCTGCTGGATTCAAATAAATTTTGAGGCGATATGCATGAACATTCGAAAAAAAAATTGCAATGCTTTTTTGGATCACCTTAATATGTTTTGTGTATGAGACGACGAAAATAGTTAATCCCTCGATGTAATGTATAAAAAATTGTATGCCACTATTTTGAGTTTCTCAAATAAGTCCGATACCTTTCATTTCATCTTTAAAATTTTTCAAATATTTGCCTGCGGCGTTATTTGTTTTTCTTAGGAGAGGGGTGGGGGGATTATATTTTCGCATGATCGAAGAAAAGGCCAGTTACGGCTCTAAATGTCCCCTATGAATTACACTGTTAGAAACATCTGTAGTAGATTTAGTATACATGTAATGGAAGCAAGAATGCACAGCATGAAATTAAATTTAGTATACCAGCGTACAGTAAATT
>JAABKJ010011981.1:0-10622 GCA_011634705.1 Andricus grossulariae
AAATTTAATACAAATAAACGAATTTTCAACAAATTGGTTCAATTTTCAACCAAAGAAATGACTTTTCTAACTAAAATGATAAATCTTCATCTAAAAAAATAAATCTTTAGAAAAAAAATTAATTTTCTACCAAGCGATTGAATTTTCAACCAACTAGTTCAATTTTTAGTTGAAAGAAATTAATTTTAAACTGAAGAAACGAATTTTTAACAAATTTGTTCGATTTTCCACCAAAGAGATAAATTTTCGAATAAAATGATAAATCTTGAACTAAAAAAATGAATCTTCAACAAAAAATTTAATTTTCAACGAAACCGTTGAATTTTGAAGCAACTAGTCAAATTTTCAATTAAAAGAAATCAATTTTAATTAAAAAAAACGAATTTTTAACAAATTTATTCGATTTTCCACCAGAAATAAGTTTTCAACTAAAATGATAAATCTTGAACTAAAAAAATAAATCTTCAACAAAATACTTCAATTTTCACCCAAAAAAAAATTGATTTTTAACTAAAATGATGATATTTCAAATAAAAAAAGCTTTTAAAAAAAGTTAGTTCTTAACCAATAAATGAAAATTTCAACCAAATTATTAAATTTTAAGTGAATAAAAATGATTTTATTCCAAAGAAACGAATTTTCAACAAATTTGTTCGATTTTCAACCAAAGAAATGAATTTGTGACTAAAATGATGAATTTTTAACTAACAAAATTGATTTTTAACAAAAAATTTAATTTTCAAACAAATATTTGAATTTTTACTTGAGAGAAATTAATTTTAATCAAAAGAAATGAATTTGTAACTGAAATGATGAATCTTTAACTAAAAAAATTACTTTTTACGAAAAATTTAATTTTAACCAAAAAGTTGAATTTTCAAACAAATATTTAAATTTTCAGTTAAGAGAAATTAATTTTAATCAAAAGAAATGAATTTTCAACAAATTTGTTCGATTTTCAACCAAAGAGGTGAATTTTTAACCATAGAGATGAATTTTCAAATAAAAAATAAATCTTTAACAAACAAGTTTATTTTTAACCAAACAGTTAAATTTTCAACCAAATAGTTAAATTTTCAGTGAAAAAAAATTAATCTTAAACCCAAAAATTTTTTTATTGAAATAAAAAAAACTTCAATTAAAAAAAAACAACAAATTTTCAATAAAATAGTTGAATCCTCAGCCAAAACAGATTTATTATACAAGAAAGATGAATTTTCGCCCAAGAAGAATAATTTTCTACCGAAAAAGACGAATTGAAAAAAACACATAAATTTTCAACCAAATATTTACATTTTTAACTAGAAAAGATCACCTTTCAATGAAAATATCAATTTTTAAGAAAATAGTTACATTTGCAACCAATGGGATAAATTTTAAATCAAAAAAATTATTTTTTTTTACCAAATAGTTTGAATTTCAATTTGAACAGATCAGTTTGTAATCAGGAATAGAATAAATGAATTTTAAGTTTAAAAAAAAATTTGTAATCAAAGAGACGAAACTTTAACAATAAAAAATGAATTTTTAACAAAGTTAAAAAAGACAAATTTTCAAGAAAATAGTTGAATTTTCAACCAAAAAAGATTACCAAATTTTCAAATAGTTGTATTTTTAACCAAAAAATATTAAATGTGTTTCAAAAGGGACCAATTTTTGTACAAAACAGTTTAATTTTTAACCAACAAATATGAATTTTCAACAAAAAAGTTAAGTGTCAACCAAAACAGACGAATCATCAACGAAAGATTAAATAGTTGTTATATCAATAAATTTCTTTTTAATTAAGAAAAGTTGATTTCATAAAAAAACTAGTTTTCATCAAAATAGTTTAAATTTTAACATTATAATTTAACATTCTACAAAAAAAAATTAATTCTGACGTAAAAATATAATATTTGATATTTCAAACAAAGAAGATTTTTTTTTTATTTTTGTATTTTTATTTTAAAGGAGACAAATTTTTATAAAACTGTTCAATTTTTAAGCCAAAAATGTCAATTTTCATCAAAAACATTATTTTTTAACCAAAATAGACGAATTTTAAATTAAGGAAAAAATAGTCTATAATACAAAATAAATATTTGAAATAACTGTTTATTTTTTAAGTTTCTAGGTAAAAATTTGAGACAGCTTAAAAGATATTTAGGACTTTTTGAATTTTGAAAAACAGTTAATAATATTTTATATATTTTCGGGATTCCATAAAAGTTTTAAAATATTTGCAATACTTCTAAAATTACTAAATATATTTTAAGCTGACGCGAATTATCCATAAAATTGTCTTAAAATCTTCTGAGTTCGTTTTTGACAATTTTGGAAAACTTTTGAAATTGTTCAAAAATATTTTTAAATATTTTCTTCAAATTGATTTTTCAAAATAAAGAATCTCTTTAAATAGTCCACAGAAATCTTAATAAGTTTTTTGTTTTGTCTTAGAACTTTTCAAAATCTTAAAAAACTTCAAAATTTTATTTCGAAATTTTCAAAAATATACATTTTATTCTAAGCTTATTAAATATTTTCAAATTTTTAAATTATTTTTGAATTCTTTTCAAAAACTTCTAAATTAATATCCTTGAACATTATTGTAATTTTCCTAAAATTGTTCAGAAAATAATTAAATTACCGAATAATTAATTAATTGATTACAAATTTGTTACAATAATTCTTCATTAGTAGATTATTTTATTTTATTATTCGTATTATTTCGCTTATTTAAAAAAAAAATTCTTACTTGCTCCGCTGGGATTCGAACCCAGATCTTCATATTGCCCTCCGTTTGCTGCTCTTGCCCACTGGGCCATGGAGAGAAAGACCAGGGTGCGAATCCCAGCGGAGCTAGAGATTTTTTTTCACAGTTCAATCCAAAAAATAAGATTATTACTTGAAATGTTATAATACGTGAATCCTTTTATAATCCCAAATATTTATTTACCTTTTACAGAACTATATGCTACGGGAATGAACGAAGGTGGCAGAAAACGGCCTCGTCTATCCGGTCAAAATCCTCTTCAAAATTCTTACTCACCCAGCCTAAGTCCTAGCTCACATTCTCGCTCATCCAGCTCATCCAGCTCAAATTTCAAAAGATCCTACCCAAATTGGGTTTTCCGTTATAAGACGGCTAATATCGAGGTTTTGTACAATGATGACGGTACAGTAAAAGAAGTTCGCCTTCAAAATAATAATAAAATTCCAACTATCGCAGAACGTTCACAAGTGAAAACTCAAGTCGTTTATGCTAATAAAGATAACATAAGATTTTTGGTGTTCATCCAAAAAGGAAAAATTGTCGGAGCTATGCTTGCTAGGAAAGAAACTTCGATTCCATCAGGTATATACATGTGGTAATAATAAATCCGATACTTCAGATAGATAGTATCGGACTCCTCATATGGCAACCTATTAAAAATTGGCCTTGACTTTGAAAGGTGATAGCAACTTATAGAATATAGATAAAACTATTTTTCTATAATCATTGGAAAGCTTATTAAATTTTGCGTTGAATGAGTTTTATTTGAATCAATTTGGCCTTATAGGTGTTGAGTTATCACGTGAGAAAGAAAAAAATATTATGCCGATTTTTGAGGGAAGAAAATACCGACGGATAGTATCGGAACACTGAGCGGTTGACCTATTAAAAATTAGCCTTGACTTTGAAAGGTGATAGCAACTTCTAGAATAAAGATAAAACTATTTTTCTAGAATCATTGGAAAGCTTATTAAATTTTGCGTTGAATGACTTCTAGTTGAATCAATTTGGCCTTACAGGTGTTGAGTTATCACGTGAGAAAGAAAGAAATATGATGCCGATTTTTGAGGAAAGAAAATACCGACGGATAGTATCGGAACACTGAGCGGGTGACCTATTAAAAATTAGCCTTGACTTTGAAAGGTGATAGCAACTTCTAGAATATAGATAAAACTATTTGTTTAGAATCATTGGAAAGCTTATTAAATTTTGCGTTGAATGAGTTCTAGTTGAATCAATTTGGCCTTATGGGTGTTGAGTTATCTCGTGAGAAAGAAAAAAATATGATGCCGATTTTTGAGGAAAGAAAATACCGACGAATAGTATCGAAACACTGAGCGAATGACCTATTAAAAATTATCCTTGACTCCGAAAGGTGATAACAAGGTCCCCAATATAGATAAAAATATTTTTCAAAACCCTTTTGGAAGTCTTAATAAATTCTGCGTTGAAAGAACCTTTATTGAAGTAATTGGCCCTTGTGGGTATTAAATTATCACGTGAGAATGAAAAAAATATAATGCCTATTTTTCAGGAAAGGAAATACCGCCGGATAGTATCGCACCACTAACCGGGTGACCTACTAAAAATTAGCTTCGACTTTAAAAAATGATAACTAGGTCCCAAACGCAGATAAAAATATTTTTTGAAAACCGTTAGAAAGCTTATTAAATTTTGCGTTAAATGAGTCCTAGTTGAATCAATTTGGCCTTATGGGTGTTGAGTTATCATGTGAGCAAAAAAAAATATGATACTGATTTTTAAGGAAAGAAAATTCCGACGGATAGTATCGGAACACTGAGCGGGTGACCTATTAAAAATTATCCTTGACTTTGGAAGGTGATAGCACGGTCCCCTATACAGATAAAAATATTTTCCAGAAGCCATTGAAAAGCTTATTAAATTTGGCGTGAAATGAGTTCTAGTTAAAGTAATTTGGCCTTGTGAGTATTAAGAAGGCACGCGAGAAAGACACAAATAAGATTCCGATTTTTAAGGATTTTTGGTACTTCAATTTCAACTTTTATAAGGAATAGAAAAATAAATTTATGAATTTATTTTTTTAGAAAAGTGATCTTGAGGATCTTACATCTTATTTGAGCTATTTAACATTGAAAATCTTCACGGGTTCATGTAATAATAATTATTTTGTGCGAGCATGTTAAATTTAAAATTATTTAAAAACAGCTATTTTATTTCTGTCTTTCTCAGGTCCTTACCAAATACCCCCAAGGCCAAATTACTCCAAGTAAGACTCTTTCAACGCACGATATAATAATCTTTCCAACGGTTTTTGAAAAGTATTTTTATTTATTTTCTAGACGGTGTTATCACCTTTTAAAGCCCAGACTAATTTTCAATAGGCCGCCCGGTTAGTTGTTCGGTACTATCTTAAAAATCGGCATCATATTTTTTTCTATCCCGCGTGATAACTCAACAACCACAAGGCCAAATTACTTCAACCAGGGCTTATTTGAAGCAGAATTTAATCATTCTTCCAACGGTTTCAGACAAATATTTTTATCTTCATTCGTGACCGTGCTATCACGATTCAAAGTCAAGGCTAAGTTTTAATAGGTCACCCGCTTAGTGGTCCGATACTGTCCATGGCTATTTTCTTTTCTCAAATTTTAGAATTACATTTTTTCTTCCTCTCGTGATAATTTGACACCCATAAGGCCACATCACTTCATCTAGGGCTCATTTAAAACAAAATTTATAAAGCTTCCAACCGATGAAAGAAATATATTTGTCTGTATTCTAGGGGCGCTATCTCCTTTCAAAGTCAAGACTCATTTTTAATAAGTCACCCGCTAAGTGTTTCGATACTATCAGTGGGTATTTTCTATCCTTGAGAATTAAAATTATATTTATATTTTTGATAGACCCCCGGTTAGATGTTCGATACTATCTGTCTGTATTTTCTTATCCTAAAAATCTGAATTATTATTTTTGTCATTCTCACGTGATAATTCAACACGCAAAAGGCCAAATTAGTTCATCTAGGGCTCATATAACGCAAAATTTAATAAGCTTTCTAATGATTTGTTAAAAATAGTTTTATCTATATTCTATAAGTTATTATCGCCTTTCAAAGTCAAGGCTAATTGTTAGTAGGTCACCCGGGTAGTGGTTCGATACAATCCATGGCTTTTTTCTATCCTTAAAAATCGGCATCATATTTTTTTCTTTTTTGCGTGGTAATTCAACACCCATTAGGCAAAATTGATTTAACTAGAACTCATTTAACGCAGAATGTTATAAGCTTTCTAATGATTCTTTGAAAATGGTTTTATCTATGTTCTAGAAGTTACTATCGCCTTTCAAAGTCAAGGCCAATTTTTAATAGGTCACGTGCTTAGTGGTCCGATACTATCGATGGCTATTTTTTGACCCTAAAAATCAGAATGATATTCATATTTTTAATAGTTCCCCCATTTAGATGTCCGATACTATTTGTCGGTGCTAAAAATTTCAATTATTATTCCTTTCTTTCTCACTTGATAATTCAACACCCAAAAAGCCAAATTACTTCAAATAGGGCTGATATAATGCAGAATTTGATCATTTTTACCATGATTTTTTAAAAGATTTTTATTTATATGCAGGATTGTGCTATCACCTTTCGAAGTCAAGGCTAATTTTTTATAAGTCACCCGGTTAGAGGTCCAATTCTATTCATGGCTATCTTCTTTCCTTAAAAATCGGCATCCTATTTTTTTCTGTCTCACGTGATAATTCAACGCCCAAAAGGCCAAATTACGTCAACTAGGACTCATTTAACACAGAATTTAATAAATTTTCCAATGGTTTTTTCAAAATATTTTCATTTATATGTGGGATTTTGCTATCACCTTTCAAAGTCAAGGCTAATTTTTAATAGGTCACCCTCTTAGTGTTTCGATACTATCCGTGGGTATCTTCTTTCCTTAAAAATCGGCATGATATTTTTTTCTGCCTCAGGTGATAATTCAACACCCAAAAGGCCAAATTACTTTAACTTGGGCTCATTTAACGCAGAATTTAATAATTTTTCCAATTGCTTTTTGGAAATATTTTCATTTATATGCGGGATTGTGCTATCATCTTTCGAAGTCAAGGCTAATTTTTAATAGATCGGCGTTAGTGTATTGATATTATCCGTGGGTATCTTCTTTCCTCAAAAATCGGCATTATATTTTTGTCTTTCTCATGTGATAATTCAACAACCACAAGGCCTAATTACTTCAACTAGGGCTCATTTAAAACATAATATAATAATTTTTACAGCGATTTTTGAAAGATATCTATATCAATATTCAGGACCGTGCTATCACCTTTCATATTCAAGGCTAATTTTAAATAGTTACTGGTCCGATACTATCCGTGGGTATCTTCTTTTCTTAAAAAACGGCATTATATTTTTTTCTTTTTCGCGTAATAATTCTACACCTAAGAGGCCAAATTTCTTCAACTAGGGCTCAGTTAAAGCAGAATTTAATCCTTTTTTCATTGGTTTTTGTGAAATGTTGTTATCTATACTGTGGATTGTGTTATCACCTTCCAAAGTCAAGGATAATTTTAATAGGTGACCCGCTTAGTGGTCCAATACTATCCGTGGTTATCTTCTTTCTTTAAAATTCGGCATTATATTTTTTTCTTCTTCACGTGATAATTCAATAACAACAAGGCCTAATTACTTGAACTAGGGCTAATTTAAAGCATAATTTAATCATTTTTTCAGTGATTTTTGAAAAATATCTATATCAATATTCAGGACCCTGCTATCACCTTTCATACTCAAGGCTAATTTTAAATAGTTAGTGGTCCGATACTATCTGTGGGTATCTTCTTTTTTTTTAAAAACAGCATTATATTTTTTTCTTTCTCACGTGATAATTTAAAACCCGCAAAGCCAAATTACTGCAACTAGGGCTCGTTTAATGCAGAATTTAATAACCTTTTCAATGGTTTTTCAAAAATAGTTTTATCTATATTCTAGACGTTGCTATCACCTTTCAAAGTCAAGGCTAATTTTTAATAGGTCACCCGCTTAGTGTTTCGATGCTGTCCGTGGGTATCTTCTTTCCTTGAAAATCGGCATCATATTTTTTTCTGTCTTACGTGATAATTTAACGCCCAAAAGGCCAAATTACGTCAACTAGGGCTCATTTAACGCAGAATTTAATTATTTTTGCAATCGTTTTTTTTTTAAATATTTTTGTTCATATGCGGGAGTGTGCTATCACCTTTCGAATTCAAGTCTAATTTTTAATATGTCGGCGTTAGTGGTTCGATAACATCCGTGGGTATCTTCTTTCCTTAAATATCGGCATGATATTTTTTTCTTTCTCAGGTGATAAGTCAACACCAAACAGGCCAAATCAATTTAACTAGGTCTCATTAAACGTAGAATTTAATAATATTTCCAACTCTTTTTTGAAAATATTTTTATTTATATGCGGGATTGTGCTATCATCTCTCGAAGTCAAGACTAATTTTTGATAGATCAGCGTTAGTGGTTCGAGATTATCGGTGGGTATTTTCTTTTCTTAAAAATCGGCATCATATTTTTTTCTATCTCACGTGATAATTCAACGCCCAAGAGGCCAAATTGCGTCAACTAGGGCTTATTTGACGCAGAATTTAATAAATTTTCCAATGGTTTCCTCAAAATATTTTTATTTATAAGCGGGATTTTGCTATAACCTTTCGAATTCAAGTCTAATTTTTAATAGGTCGGCGTTAGTGGTTCGATAACACCCGTGGGTATCTTCTTTCCTTAAATATCGGCATAATATTTTTTTCTTTCTCAGGTGATAAGTCAACACCAAAAGGGCAAATTATTTTAACTAGGTCTCATTTAACGTAGAATTTAATAATATTTCCAACTGTTTTTTGAAAATATTTTTATTTATATGCGGGATTGTGCTATCATCTTTCGAAGCCAAGACTAATTTTTAATAGATCAGCGTTAGTGGTTCGTTATTGTCCGTGGGTATCTTCTTTCCTTAAAAATCGGCATCGCATTTTTTTCTGTCTCACGTGATAATTCAACGCCTAAGAGGCCAAATTACGTCAACTAGGGCTCATTTGACGCAGAATTTAATAAATTTTCCAATGGTTTCCTCAAAATATTTTTATTTATAAGCGGGATTTTGCTATCACCTTTCGAATTCAAGTCTAATTTTTAATAGGTCGGCGTTAGTGGTTCGACAATATCCGTGGGTATCTTCTTTCCTTAAAAAGCGGCATTATATTTTTTTCTTCCTCACGTGATAATTCAATAACCACAAGGCCAAATTACTTCAACCATGGCTCATTTAAAGCAGAATTTCATAATTTATTCAGTAATTCTTGAAAAATATTTATATCAATATTCAGTACCGTGCTATCACCTTTCAAAGTCAAGGCTAATTTGTAATAGGTCACCCGTTTATTGTCCGATACTATCCGTCGGTAGTATCGGAACCTAATGGACGAATTTTGGTACCCAAATTTATATTCGAAAATCCTTCTTTTGTTTTCACAGAAATACCTGATGGCGCTTTTAAACACGTTCGTCCACTTAGTCCAAATCGCGTGGATTCGCAACCAAATAAGATTTTCCCGTTCGGGAAAAGATTGATTGGAATATGGAAAGATCATGATGGAAAAGTGAAAGCTGTTAGCCTTGTGCCTAAAAGTTTAAATAAGGTTCCAACTGAAATTGAACGCCGAAACTATGGTGTTCAAACCCATGAGTTTCATCGTGATGGCATAAATTTTTGGGTCTTCGAAATTAAGGGACACATTCTGGGAGTTCAGCTTGCAAGCTAAACAATACAAATATATGAAAATGATGTAATATGTTTGTCATTCATATTCCTGAATAAAGACCTAATCAATTAAAAATTACTTTCATTATTTATTATTATTATTTATTTACTTTCAATTTGAATCAGTCACTCTGTTGAATTTGCAACTAGAAAAATATTAATTTTTAAGAACAACATAAAAACAAGAATTTGTCACAAAATTGTTCAATTTTCATACAAAAAAGGCCAAATTTTTAACCACAAAGACGTATTTTCAAATGGAATTATAAATCTTGAAAAGAACATTTTAACAAAATACTTCCACTTTTGACCAAGTAGTGGAATTTTCAAACAAAAAAAAATTGAATATTCAACGAAAAATATCCTGACAGTTGAAATTTCAAACATAAATTTCCATTATAATTTCAAATCGAAAACAGTTGATATTTCAACCAAAAAAAGTTTTCAATGTAAATTTAAAAAATAGTGCTATTCAACCAAAAAGACGAGTTTTCAACCAAATATTTGAATTCTCCCCTAAAAATATCAATTTTCAACTGAAAATAAATTTTTTTAAATTCTAATTGCCAAAATTAATTTTCATTGAAAAGAACGAATTTTCAACATAACAATAACATTATTAACCAAAAAGAAGAATTTCCCACCAGAAAGATTAACAAATAGACGAATTTTCAACAAGATACATTTTTTGAACTGAAAATATCAATTTTGAACCAAAAATGAAGTAATCAAATTTCAAGTTAAAAAAATTTGTTCCCAAATAAAAAAAAATTATTAACTTAAATCAGTTATTAGCAAAATAATTAAATTTTCAACCAGAAAGGTGAATTTTCAACAAAAAAGATCCATTTTTTTTCAAAAAATACGAATTTAAAAAAAAAAATTTACCAGAAAGGTGAATTTTCAACCAAAAAGATCCATTTTTTTCAAAAAATACGAATTTTCAATAAAAAACAAATTTTTTACCAAAAAGGATCAATTTTTAACCAAAATAGATGATTTTTCAACAAAAAATATATAAGTTAAAATTTCAACTAACAAGAATAATTTTCAATAAAAAATCAATTTTC
>JAABKJ010011982.1:0-10622 GCA_011634705.1 Andricus grossulariae
ATTTTACACAGTTGAATTTTCGACTAAGAAGATGAATTTTCAACCAAGAAGATTAATTTTCTTAAAAAAAGACGAATTTTCAATTAAAAACATACATTTTCAACAAAAAATGTAATATTTATATTTTCAGCGAAAAAGATTTTTTTAACAAAAAAAAAATGAATTTTAAATAAAATAGTTAAATATTTAACCAAAAAGATCAATCACCAGCCAAAAAAATTAATTTTCTATAAAAAAATTCCAATTTCATCTAAGCAGTTGAATTTCCAACAAAAGAGTAGAATTTTCAACTAAGAAATATTTGCCATTTATTTAAAAAAAAAATCTTAAAAAAAGTAGAAATTTTATGCTAGAGAGACAACATTTCTACAAAACAGTTGAATTTTTGCCCAAAAATATGATTTTTTCAGGAAAAATCTAATTTTCAACCAAATAGTGGAATTTTTACAACAAAAGATAAATTTTAAACGAATTTTCAATCAAGAAGGTTAATTTTCTACCAGAAAAGACGAATTTTCAACTAGAATTAGGAATCTTCAACAACAAAAAATAAAGTTTTAACAAAAATTGTTCAACTTTTAACCGCATTTTCAACAAAAGAAGATAAATTCTCATCGAAAAATATAATACATTGTTATAAATTCATGTTTTTAGGATGAAAATTCAACTCCTTGGTGAAAGTTGTATTGCTTTATTAAAAATTCATTTTTTTTTATTGAAGATTCATAATAAATTTTAGTTGTAAATTCAACTGTCTTTTTTTTAAATTAACTTTTTTCGTTGAAAATTTATAGTTTCGGGTTGAAAGTTCGACTTTTTTGTGGGATATTCGTCCTTTTGGCATAAAAATTCAACTATTTGGTAGAAAATTCAACTGTTTTATAAAAAATTCGCTTTTCTAAATTGTAAATTATTGTTTTTTAATGAAAATTTATTTATTCCATTTTTGGTTTAAAAGTGATCTTTTTCAGACTAAAAATTCAACTATTTGGTTGAAAATTCGTATTTTTTGGTAAAAAATTAATATTTCAAATGGAAAGTTTATGCATTTTGTTAATCATTCGTCTTCTTGATAGAAAATAAAATTTCTAGTTAAAAATGCAATTGTTTGGTTGAAAATTAATCCGTTTTGGTTGAGGATTCAACTATTTTGTTGAAAATTCGACTTTTTTGTTGAATTAAATTGCGTTTTATTTAAAATAAAAATATTTTTTATAGAAATATCAACTATTATTTCTTTTATTGAAAATTATAATTAAGTTGAAAATGCAACTCCTTGGTGAAAGTAGAATTTCTTTATTATAAATTCACTTTTTTGGTTGAAGATTCATAATAAATTTTAGTTGTAAGCTCAACTGTATTTTCTTTAAATTAACTTTTTTTGGTAAAAATTTATATTTTTGGGTTGAAAATTCGATTTCTTTGTTAAAAATTCGTCCTTTTGGCTTGGAAATTCAACATGTTGGTAGAAAATTCAACTGTTTTGTAAAAAAATCGATTTTCCAAATTTTTCAATTAACATTTATTTATTCCATTTTTGACTAAAAAGTGATCTTTTATAGGCTAAAAATTGAACTATTTGGTTGAAAAATCGTCTTTTTTGGTAGAAAATTAATATTCCTTGTTGAAAATTGAACTCTTTGATTAAAGATTTATGTATTTTGTTGAAAAATCGTCTTTTAGGTAGAAAATCAATTTTTTTCGTTAAAATTCAACTGTTTGGTGGAAAAATAATCTGTTTTGGTTGAGGATTCAACTATTTTGCTGAAAATTTGTCTTTTTTGGTTCAATTAAATTGTGTTTTATTTAAAATTAAAATCTTCTTATGTTGAAATATACACTATTGCATTTTTAATTGAAAATTCATCTCTTTGGTTGAAAATTCAGCTACTTTGTTGAAGTTTCCTCTTTTGGGGGTAGAAAATTAATTTTTTTTAAACTGAAAATTTAACTATTTCGTTGAAAATGTATAGTTTTGAGTTGAAAATTCAACTTTTTTTGTTGAAAAATCATATTTTCGGGTTAAAAATTTGACTGTTTTGTGTGAAATTCGTCATTTTGGCTTAAAAATTCAACTGTTTTGTAAAAAATTCGCTTTTCTAGATAAAAAATTATTGTTTTTTAATGAACATTTATTTATTTCATTTTTGGTTTAAAATTCATCTTTTTCAGCTTAAAAATTCAACTATTTGTTTCAAAATTCGTATTTTTTGGTAGAAAATTAATATTTCTAATGGAAAGTTTATGCATTTTGTTAAAAATTCGTCTTCTTGATAGAAAATAAAATTTCTGGTTAAAAATGAAATTGTTTGGTTGAAAATTAATCCGTTTTGATTGAGGATTTAACTATTTTGTTGAAAATTCCTCTTTTTTGGTTAAACAAAATAGTGTCTTATTTAAAAATAAAATATTTTTTATTGAAATATCAACTATAACTTTTTTTATTGAAAATTAATATTTTTAGGTTTACAATTCGACTATTTCCTTAAAATTTGAACTGTGTGGCAAAAAAATTAACTGTTTTATAGAAGATTCGTCTTTTTATTTAAAATTATTTTTTTCAAGTGGCAATTTAACTATTTCATTTTTGGTTAAAAATTAATTTTGTTTTTAGTTTAGAAATTCAACTATTTGGTTCAAACTTTCTGTTATTTGTTGAAAATTCGTCTTTTTTGTTAGAAAAATTATCTTCTTGATTGTAAAGAAGATTTTTTAATTGACATCAGGGTCGATAATATTCATTTTCGTTCTGCAATTAATTTTTAAAAATTTTCCAAAGAAATTGAAAAAAAACAAACATTTTTGTGTTTTGTCCCGGAATGACTCATAAAAAATCGTCTATACAATTATGATACTTATAGGTCAATTAAAAACAATATCTTTCGAAAAATCAGCAAAGCTGTCATTAAAATATAATCTTTTTGGTTAAAAATTCAACGTTTTGGTTAAAAATTTATGTATTTTGTTGAAAAATTTTGTTTTGGGCCTAAAAACTAATTTTTTACTTAAATATATAACTATTCGATTGAAAATTATCGTTTTTGTTGAAACTTCATATTTTCGGGTTGAAAATTTGACTATTTTGTAGATGATTCTTTTTTTTTATATTAAAAATTAACTTTTTTCATTGAAAATTTAACTGTTCCTTTTTTAGTTAGAATTTGATCTTTTTAGTTTAAAAAATCGACTCTTCGGTTGAATATTTATGTAATTTTTTTTTAATTTTTCTTTTTTTGGTAGAAAATTATAATTTTTGTTTAAAAATTCAACTATTTGGTTAGAAATTTATGTATTTTGTTTAAAAATTCGTCTTTTTTGGAAAACAAAATCTACTTGGTTGAAAATTCAACTGATTGGTTAAAATATTATGTATTTTGTTGATAATGTCTTTTTTATTAGAAAATTAATCTCTCGGTTGAAAATCTATCTTTTTGGCTGAAAATGTAATTATTTTATTGAAAATTCAACTGTTTTGTAAAAGCTCGTCTTTTTAGCTTTAAAATTCCACTTTTTGGTTCAAAATTGATGTATTTTGTTGATAATTTGTCTTTTATAGTATAAAATTAATCTTCTTCGTTGAAAATTCATCTTTTTTTATTTGAAAGTTTTCAATTTTTTTATGAAATTTTTTTTCTTCATTGACTGAAAAATTGTTCTTTGTTGAGGATTCAAGTATCTTGTTGAAATTTCTTCTTTTTTGGTTCAATTTAACTGTTTCTGATTCAAAATGAAAATCTTCCCTTCGTCAAAATATCAACTACGTAACATATTTTTTTTGGGAAGTCAGATTTTTTTGTAGTTGAAAATTCACAACTACTTGTTTCAGAATTGAACTACTTTATTAATTAATAAGAAATCGTAAGATTTGACCAAACTCTCCTCCCCCAATTCGTCTTACGGTTTTTTTTTGTTTATGACCAGTAAATAAATTCAGGAAAAAAATTTATTCGGCATAAATTACGTTAGATGGGGTTGGGGGGGGGGGGGTCAAAATTTACGGACTCTAAAAAAGGGTGTATGTGGTTTAAAATTTCAGAAAAAAAAAAACGAAAAATAAGGTCTAATAATTAAAAGACCTTGTTTTTCAAAATTTTCAAAAGAATTAAGAGGCCTTTAGTACTTTATCTACCTGACATACAAATTTTCCAATTTTAAATTTGTTATCTTAAATACTTAAATCCCCAAGTTTCGAAACCCCCTGAATACGAAAAAAAAAAACAGGTTTTATGATGGTGTATACTTACTGGTTAACTGTTGAAAGGCTAATCGGATTAGATTCCGCTTTGGCACACGTTTTTGGGGACAAAGGTCTAGTTTGTTAACTAGCATTTTTTGACCAACGGTTCTGGTTTTAACCATAAACAATGCTACAAAATCAAAAATTTCATTTTTCATCGAAGAAAGCCCTAATTTGTTGCTTATTGGTTTTTTTTAAAGGGATGCGTAGCTTTTGTTTTAATCATAAAAAAAATACTAAAAATTAAATTTTTGGAAAAACGAAACAATATACGAAAAAAATGAAGAGAAAAAAGTTGGTTACCGAAAAAATATCTACAAATTTGTCATTAATCATTTTTTGATAGAATTTTCTTTTTTTTTTTTTTTTTTTGCTGAAATTCGAATTGAATAAATAGAACCCAATAAAATCCAACTATTTTTGATTGAAAGTTAATTATTTTTGGCTGAAAAGTCTACTATTATATTTTTGGTTCAGAATTGTTGAAATTCGTCTTTTTAATAGAAAATTCATCTTTTTGGTAGAAAAGTCATATTTTTTTATTCAATAATTAACTTTTTTGTTGAAAATTCAACTGTCTTCTCAAAAATTCATTGTTTGACTTTAAAATTCTACTAAGTGGTTGAAAATGCAGTTTAATCTTTTTTGTTCAAAATTTCAACCATTTGATTAGAAATTCAACTATTTGATTAAAAATTTAACTACTTGATTAAAAATTCAAATTTTGTTAAAAATTCAAATTTTGTTAAAAATTCGTCTCTTTTGCTTGAAAGTGGAACTTTTTGCTTCTAAATGCAATTGCTTGGTGGAAAAATATTGTTTATTTATTGGAAAATTTAGCTCTTTGATTGATAATTTATTTTTCTTGGTTGAAAATTCACTTTTATTTTTGACAATTTATCTTTTCGGGATTAAAAGTCAAATTTGTTCTGAAAGCTTTGAATTTTCAACTTGAAAACTCAACTTTTTTTTAAAACAATTCATCTCTTTTGGTTGAAAATTAATGTTTATTTGGTTGAAAATTCAACTCTTTAGTTGAAAAATTAGCTTTCATAATTTTTTATTAAAATTTAACTTTAATTTTAACTTTTTTACTTTTTTAATTTTAACTTTAATTGAATTAATTGAATTTTTCAATTGTTAATTTAGTTTTAATTCTAGTTTTCATTGTATTTTTTTTTTAAATTTAATTTTAACGTTCATTTAATTTTATTAAAACTTTAACTATTCCATTTGTGATTACGAAGTTTATATTTTTTTTAGTAGGAAATTCAACTAATTGGTTGAAAATTCGGGTTTTTAGTAGATTATTTATCTTCTTGGTTGAAAATGCAACTATTATATTAAAATTTAATTTGCTGGCTGAAGATTCATCATTTCAGTTGAAAATTCATGTCTTCTATTGAAATCTGAAGTTTTTTTTTTGAAAATTCGTTTTTTTTCTGTAAAAAATTAACTTTTTGATTTAAAATTAGACTATGATGTTTCTGATTACAAAAATTTCTTTTTTATTTTAGTAGAAAATTCAACTAATTGGTTGAAAATTGATTTTTTTCTAAAAAATTCGAATTTTTAGTAGAATATTTATCTTCTTGGTTGAAAATGCAGCCATTATATTAAAATTTAATTTTCTGGCTGAAGATTCATCATTTCAGTTGAAAATTCATGTCTTCGATTGAAATCTGAACTTTTTTTTTTTGAAAATTCGTTTTTTCTGTAAAAAATTAACTTTTTGACTTAAAATTAGACTGCCATTTCTGATTACAAAATTTATACTTTTTTTAGTACAAAATTCAACTAATTGGTTGAAAATGCTTGTATTTTCCTCGAAAATTCGGGGTTTTAGTAGAATACTTATCATCTTGGTTGGAAATGAAACTATTTTATTAAAATTTAATTTGTTGGCTGAAGATTCATAGTTTCAGTTAAAAATTCATGTCTTCGATTGAAAATTGAAGTTTTTTTATGTAAAAAATTAACTTTTTGATTTAAAATTAGACTATGCTGTTTCTGATTACAAAATTTCTTTTTTATTTTAGTAGAAAATTCAACTAATTGGTTGAAAATTCAAGTATTTTTCTAAAAAATTCAGATTTTCAGTAGAATATTTATCTTCTTGTTTGAAAATGCAAATATTATATTCAAATTTAGTTTGTTAGCTGAAAATCCATCATTTCAGTTGAAAATTCATGTCTTCGATTGAAAATTGAACTTTTTTTTCGAAAGTTCGCTTTTTTTTCTCTAAAAAATGAAATTTTTGACTTAAAATTAGACTGCCATTTCTGATTACAAAATTTATATTTTTTTGTAGTAGAAAATTCAACTAATTGGTTGAAAAGTCATATATTTTCCTTAAAAATTCGTGCTTTTTAGTAGAATATTTATATTCTTGGTTGAAAATGTAACTAATTTATTAAAAATTAATTTTTTGGTCGAAGATTCATAATTTTAGTTGAAAATTCATGTCTGATTGAAAATTGAAATACTTAAATTTCATCTATTTTATTGATAATCCATCTTTTTTGGCAGAAATTTGATCTTTTTTGGGTAAAAATGCAACTGGTTTAAAATTAATAATCTATTCTGATTGAGGATTTAACTATTTTGTTGAATATTCGTCAGCTTTGGTTAAAGTATTAACTATTACATTTATCGTCCAGAATTCATTTTTTTTCGTTGAAAATTCAACTACTGAAAAATTAGGGGCAGCAGGGTAAAAAGGGGAAAACTAGGAGAGGTAAAAGTAGGGGAAATGAGGGGGGATGAGGGGGGAGTATGAGAAGTTAGAGGAATGAGGGGAGGGAAATGAGGGGAGGGGTAGTAGGTCCATTGAAGAGAAATGCGTGGAGGGGAAGTAGGAGAAGCGAGGGGAAATGATAGTAGCGAAAATAGAGGTAATGAGGGAAAATTAATGGAGGGAAAGCAGGGGATATAAGGGGTTGGGAAGTAGGAGCGGTGAAAAGAAATGAGGTTAATGAGGTAATGAGGAAATAAGGGTAGGGGTAGTAGGTCCATTAAAGAGAAATGAGTGGAGGGGGAGTAGGAGAAACGAGGGGAAATGATAGTTGGGAAAGTAGAGGTAATGAGAGAAAATTAATGGAGGGAAAGTAGGGGAAATAAGGGGTTGGGAAGTAAGAGCGGTGAAAAGAAATGAGATGA
Source organism: Andricus grossulariae (assembly GCA_011634705.1). Classification (NCBI taxonomy): domain Eukaryota; kingdom Metazoa; phylum Arthropoda; class Insecta; order Hymenoptera; family Cynipidae; genus Andricus; species Andricus grossulariae. Next base: position 7,397 of record JAABKJ010011982.1, read on the forward strand.
GGGGAGTAGTAGAAGTGAGGGAAATGATGGGAGGGACAGTAGGGTTAATGAGGGGAAATGAAGGGAGGGAAAGTAGGCTTTATTCTGGAGAATGAAGGGAGGGAAAGTAGTAAAAATTAGGGGTTGGGAAGTGAGAGGAAATAAGGCTTGGAGAACGGAGAAGTATGGGAAGTGTTTGGGAATAAGGGGAGTGGATGTAGGGAAAGTGAAGAGAAGGAGAAGCAGGTGGAGTAGGGGAAATGAAGAAAAATTGGTGACTGGATCTTGGGAGAATGAGGAAAGGACAGTAGGGGAAGTGAGGAGTGGTTATGAGCGGAAGTGAGGGTAATGAGTTGTGGGGAAGTAGAAGAAGTGACTGTAAGTGAAGGGAAGTAGGGAAAATGATCAGAAATGAAGGCGAGTAGGGGAGGGAAAGTGATGGCTAGGAAAGGAAGGAGGGGAATCGGAGTGTTTGATAGGGAAGCATAGAGAGGGTGAAGTAGAGGAACAAGTTGGTGAAGGGCGGCAAAGGGTAAAATGAGGGGAGGGGAAGTAGTAAAATGTAGGAGAAGTAGGGATAGGAAAGTATAGGAGGGGGGTTAGAATGAATGTTCACGTCTTAAGAGACTACCAAATTCTTTTTTGTAGGCGCGCGGCGCCTATTTTGACTAATTTTTTCCACTTTTTTCAAGTATATTAGTCTGTGGCGAGCCGAGGGCGCGCGACGCCTATTTTGACTAATTTGTTCAATTTTTTCAAGTACATTAGTCTGTGGCGAGCCGAGGGTGCGCGGCGCCTATTTTGACTAATTTTTTTCACTTTTTTCAAGTACATTAGTCTGTGGCGAGCCGAGGGCGAGCAGCAAAATTTATGCTCAAATTCTACTTTTTCCCTGAAAGTTTAATCTCGACAAAAGTCTGTTATATGATAGGACGTTAATTAAATACGGAGAAAATTGAAATTTCCAGCAGAGGAGAGCAAGAAGGAACACACACATAATAAATTACACTCGCGCGCTTGCTTGAAAACCCACGCGAATCCATACGCGCGTATTATCGAAAATAAATTCTTCATGAATTATGCATGACTTACTTCATGAAGCTCTATTCTGAAATTAATTAGTATGGGTTACATTTTACGACGCGGGAACGACAAGTGTCGATCGATCGTTAGTTGTTAGAAGGCAGAGATAAAATTCTAATAAGTATAAATAAACAGCAAAGACCTTGTATTGTTACTAACAAGTCATTATCATTTTTGCATAATACATTTATCGGTGAATTGTGAGTTTATGTGCGCTACATTTTGAAATTATATATTAAAAACAATTATGAATCGTCAACCAATTAAATTAATTTTTAACAAAGTAGTTCAACATTTAACGAAGTAGTTGAATTTTCAATCAAGATGATTTATTTTCTACCAAAATGACGAATTTACAACAAAATACGTTAATTTTTAACTAAAAAAAGGTCAATTTAAAAAAAATAATTTTTTATCAAAGTTGATATTTGCATATATATAAAAATGCATTTTTAATACAGTACTTCAACTTTCAATTAAGTGGTTGAATTTTCAATGACGATGATTAATTTTTTACCAAAAAAGACGAATTTACAACAAAATATATAAATTTTCAACTAAAACTATCAATTTTCAACTAATAATGGAATAGTTAAATTTGCAGTTAAAAAAATTAATTTCCAGCAAAAAAAAAATAATTTGCAACCAAAGTTGAAATTCGAATTGAAGTTGAAATTCGTTGAATCAGGTATAATAATAATAATTTGACACAAATGCGCATTAAAAGTTTGCGAAGAGTAATTTCAAGGGCTTCAAAATTAACCCGTCTCTGGTAGAGAACAATAAATCACAATCTAGTACAATAGTTTTTTACGATTTAAAAAAAAACAGTGGAAAATTACAAAAATTATTTTACTAGAAACTACAAGTTCTTGTCAGAATTCGGATTTTTGTAAATGTTACATTATTCAGGGATCCTATAGGTCAGGAAATTCCAAAAAGTCAGGGAAAATCAGGCATTTTAAATTTACTCAGAGAAATTCAGGAAATTTTGGGTTCAAAATTCATCTACTTTGGTAATAATTGCATTTTTTTCAGTTAAAAATCACAACTTATTGTTTCAAGATTAGTCTGCTTTTGTTGAGGATTCAACTATTTTTTGAAAATTCGTCTTTTTTGGTTGGTTTCTGTTATTTTTGGTTTAAAATTCAAGTTTTTTTATTGAAATATCAACAATTTGGTTGAAACTCATGCATTTTGTTACAAATTAATTTTTCTTTTAGAAAATTAATTATCTTGGTTGCAAATTTATCTTTTTGTTTGAAAATTAATTTCTTTGGTTGAAAATTAGTTTTTTTTTAGTTGATAATTAATTTTTGTTTGTTTAACTATTTTTTTTCGTCGAAAATTCATCTTTTATAATAGAAATTTAATTTTCTGGGTAGGAAATTCATCTGGTTTGTTAAAAATTTACCTATTTCGTTGAAATTTCATTTTATTTTGTTGAAAATTAATTTTTTTACTGAAAAATTTAACCATCCTATTTTAAATTGAAAATGTGTCTGTTGAGGGTGAAAATTTAACTATTTTCTTGAAAATTCGTCTTTTTGGTGCAAAAGTTATCTTATTAGTTGAAGCTTCATTTTTTTGTTAAAAATTCATTTCTTTGGTTGAAAACTTAATTATTTTGTTAAAAGTTTATTTCATTTGGTTGAAAATTGCTCTTTTTTAGTTAAAAATTTGTGTATTTTGTTGAAAATTTAATGATTTGGTTAAAGTCTTTTTTTGGTTAAAAATTCATTTCTTTGGTTGAAAACTGAATTATTTCGTAGAAAGTTTATTTCATTTGGTTGAAAATTTATTTCTATAACATTCTATCAATTCTATTTTTGAATAAAAATGTATCTTTTCTAGTTAAAAATTGATGTATTTTGTTGAAAATTTAGCTATTTGGTTGAAAAGTCTTTTTTTTTTGTTTGTTAAATTCTTTGGTTGAAAACTTAATTATTTTGTTAAAAGTTTATTTCATTTGGTTGAAAAATTATTTCTATAACATTCTATCAATTCTATTTTTGAATAAAAATGTATCTTTTTTAGTTAAAAATTGATGTATTTTGTTGAAAATTTAACTATTTGGTTAAAAATTATTTTTTTTTGTTTGTTAAATTCTTTGGTTGAAAACTTAATTATTTTGTTAAAAGTTTATTTCATTTGGTTGAAAAAT
>JAABKJ010011983.1:0-10621 GCA_011634705.1 Andricus grossulariae
TTGCATTCAGATCCCCTCATGACTCTTGTATCTTTAACTAGTTCCCTTAGTCTTTCATCCGCAATAACGAAGTCAATCATACTGCGGTTGTTTCCTTTAGACCAGGTGTACGTGTGGATCATTTTATGTCGAAACCAAGTATCCTAGTACCCTTTCTGAATCTGTGTCTTCATGTTGGACGCCGACTACCATGTGATTCACTACCTACTCCCGACCAGATTTCAAAACCGCCCTTCAACACCATATTATTATTAAAAATACCAATTTTTGATGAAAAATACTAACATAGTCAAAAAATTTACTTTGAAATATATTGATTTTATAATAAAAATACTGATTTTCGGTGTAAAAAAACATAACCTTACATTGTTAAAAGTTTTTAATCTCCTAAGACTTATATTGTTTTTAAATTAAAAATACCAATTTCCGACGAAAACATTAACATAATCTAATAAATTGTTAGAAGATTCTAAATCTTGTTCCAATTATTATGATTTTTTGATTAAAAATACCAATTTCAGATGAAACACACCATCATAACCTAAATTTATTGTAAAATTTTAAATATTCGTGAAAATTCAATCATTTTTTATTGAAAATGCCAACAATTTCCTACGAAAACAACTAACATAATCTATAAGTTGTTAAAAAATTCTTCACCCTGTTCAAATTATATTAATTGTTGTTTGAACGTAACAATTTTCTATGTAAAACGCAAATCTAAACTAAAATTGTTCAAAAATTATGAATCTTCTTTGAAATCTAATGATTCTTGAATGAAAATTCCATTTTCCGACTAATAATACTAATACAATCTGAATTTGTTCAAGCTGGTAAATTGTATTATTAAACAAAAATCGTTTAATTTAAATCTATAAATGGTTTTTGTTCAAAAATACCAATTTCAGGTAAGAGACATCAACGTAACGTAAAGTTGTTGAAAAATTGTAAATATTCTTATAAAAAATTATAATGATTTTGGGTTTAAAATTTAATTTTTTGCGTAAACGTTAACGTATCCTGAAATTGTTCAAGTATTATGGAAATTTATAATCTGATGATTTTTGTTTAAAACTTCACTTTCCGATAAAAAAAACGCGAATAAAAACGAATAACGTAAATTGTTGAAAATTATTCAAGTTTTAAAATCGAATAATTTTAAATGAAAATGCTCGTTCCCGGTGTAAAACTCTAACATAATCTAAAATGGTTGAAAATTGGGAATATTGATGATTATTTAGAAAAAAACTGATTTCTATGATTTTTTGTATTAAAATGAATTATTTGTAGATTTAATTTTAAAAATTTCAAATTTAAGATATACAACAACTTCGAGTAATAAAAAGCTGATCAGGTTTTCGACTACAATGATGGCGAGATATTCAAGACATTTCGTTAAACCATTTTTTTTATGTTTGTGTTAAATCAAGCTAAAAACTAGAATGGGAGTACTGATTAAAATATAGTAAGAGGGGAAAATGTACACAGAATATGTTATTTTTCCCAGCCTATAAATCGCAAGTATTACCAGAATGAAGATATAATTATGAAGCACTCCTACAACTCGGCCATAAAGGCGTATTGCGGATAAACTCGAATCTGCCAGGAGGAAACGATGCGTGTCTCCGTTTCCTCGAGTCAGAACCTGGCTAGAGATTAACAGTCACCTCGACCGGATTCGTCAAAATGACCAAAATTACTTGGATCTTTGTTCCCGAGGTTCTTTCTCTCGTATGGAATTCGCTCATTCATTCGATTTCATTCACTTGTGGCTAGGCAGTCATTCAGTCATTCGTGCAAGTAGGAATTTTTGCAAGTACTCGCTTTGAAAACTGCACGCACGTTCTCAAATTCATGTATCCATGCGTGCGTGGACAATGAGAGTTATTACCATCGAGTAATCATCTGCTAAGCGATTTCGTTCTAGATAGCTTTTTAAATATTGCTACATTATTCCAAATGAAGGTTATTTATTCTTGGGTTCACTTCAAAAAGAAACTAAATCTTTTATTCAACATGGAAGGTTTACTTTTATTTCTTTATTGTAATTATGTTGTGTAAGTACCGTACAATTAGGGTGGCCGTATTTCACGGAAAACCTGGATATCAGGGAAAAGGGAATTTTATTGGACATGGAAAGTCTGGAAAAGGTCAGGGATTTTGAACAAAATCTTCAAAAAGTCAGGGAATTTATGTAAGAGGCACTTTTAATTACTGTCGCGGATAATAAATTTGAAATTTTAATTTAAAATTATTTTATTCCATTCATAAAAGATTCTATGTTAAAAATGTTACAAGATTAAGATTTTGGTCTTTAAATATTAATGATTAGGTAAAATAAAAAATTGGTCAGGAAAAAGTCAGGGAATTTTGAAAATTAAGTTTTGCGGCCGCCCTGATATGATATTCTTGTTAGTAATTTATTTACCTTGTATTTATATTTATATTTCTTTTTTTTCAATTTTTTTCAATTTTTTTTCAATTTTCCTGACGATTATAACTCAAATATTTCGGTAGAAAATTAACTTTGTTGAAAATTTAACTTCTTGGTTGAAAATTCAACTTTTTTTTTTAATTTGTCTTTTTGGTTTAAAAATGCATCTCTTTTGGTATAAATTTCATCTGTTTTGGTTAAAAATTAATCTTCTTTGTTCAAGGATTCAATTATTTTGTCAAAAATTCGTGTTGTTTGGTTGAATGCAACTATTCTTTGTTTAAAATTAAAATATATTTTTTGGTTAAAATATCTACTATTACAATATTTGTTAAGCATTCATCTTTTTTGGTTGTAACCACTTTCCTGAAAAATCATGTTTGTGTTGAAGATTCGTCATTTTAATTAAAAATTCATCTCCTTGGTTGAAAATTCAATTACTTTGTTAAAAATTCGCCTGTTTCTTACACAATTAATATTTGCGTGTTGGAAATTAAACTGTTTTGCAGAAAATTCGTCTCGTTGGTTGAAAATTGGTCTTTTTGGTTTAAAAGTTAACTACTTCGTTACCAATTAATTTTTCTTCTGTGCGGATTCATCATTGTAGTTGAAAATTTATATTTTCGGTTGAAAATTGAAATATTTTTTTAAAAATTCGTTTCGTTTCTTAAAAATGATTTTTTTTTACTGAAATATAAAATGTTCTATTTTGTTTGTTGTTGTTATTGATATATCAACTAGTAGATTTTTCTTTGATTTTTTTTTTCTTTGATGAGAATTAATCTTTTTGATGAAATGTCATCGGGTTGAAAATTCAACTTTCTCTCTTAAAATTCGTCTTTTGGGCTTAAAAATTCAACTATTTGGTTGAAAATGAAACTATTTCATTAGGTAATCTATTTGGTTAAAAATTCGTCTCTTTTACTTTAACGTTCAACTATTTTGTTGTTGTAAAATTATTTTTTTGTTGAAACTTTATCTATTTGGTTGATAATGCAACTGTTTTTGGTTTAATTTTTATCTTTTTTGATTATAAATTCGACCATTTGGTTGAAAATTCATTTTTTGTGATTGAAAATTAACTTTTTTGTTAAAAGTGCACTTTTTCGGATTTGAAAGTCAACTATTTTCTAAAAATTTCGACTCTTAGGCTTGAAATATAACTGATAAGTTGAAAATGCAACTGTTTTTGGTTGAAGTTAATTTTTTGTTCTGAAAATTCGACCATTTGGTTCCAAGATCATTTTTGTAGGTTGATAATTCAACAATTTGGTTACAAAAAATTAACTAATTTGATGAAAATTTATTTACTTTATTGAAAATTTCACTATTTTGTCAAAAAGTCATCTTTTTCGTCAAAAATTGTACTGCTTTTGTTGAAAATTCATCCTTCTGGATTGAAAATTTATCTTTTATAATAGAAAACTCATATTTTTAGGTTGAAATAAATGAATGAATTTGAAATTTCGAATTTGAAATCGTTTTATTCCATTTATAAAAGATTCCATGTCAAAAATATTACAAGATAAAAATTCTGGTCTTTGAATATTAGTGGTCAGGGAATTTCGAAAATGCAGTCTTGCGACTACTCTGGTAAAATTGAGAGTGCGCCCTATGAGAAGAGTTTATTTCAGAAACTTTCAAATGGGAAAGGAACTGCAAGTTTCAAAGTTCCCCATATTTTGTTTCTGAATTAGGAATAGTTAGACATTTGTTTTCAAATTTATATGAATAAAAATATAAGATTGAACTAAACGATTATATTCTGCTGTTCTCCCTGTTTGAGAATCGAAATGTTTAAATATATCATTTCCTGCAAATTACAGTTGTACCTTTCCAAGGTGAGTTGACTTCTATGGATGATTACTGTTATGACGACAAAGGAGTTGGCGAATACGGACATAACCCTGTTACGCAAGAAGAATAAGAATTCAGGTAAAAAGGATGCGTAGACTCGTAGAGTGTCGGGGCGAAAGGAAACCGCGGCCACGGTGCCGTGGGCAATGGCCATATTTTCCATCCTATGTGATCAGGATGTTTCTTCAAGCTAAGCACACGCGCCAAAAGAATAGTGCATGAAAAGCGCGTGGCGTGACAAAACAACTATTTTCGTGGGAAGACTGACAAACATCGCATTAGAAATTAGAAAAAGACGTGACTTCCTAAGTAGGTAGATTCAATCCTTTTGAGCCCCGCGCCTTTCACAAAAGAAATATGATACACGCATACGGAATACATTATTTTCTGAACTTGTCAAAACATTTGATGAAAATTTATCTCTTTTACAAAACTAAAAACAAATTATTAATTATTGACTATTACCATATTTGTGTACGTTCAAATAAAAAGGGACAAAATTTTATTAATTGAATATTTATAGTCGCATTAACTTTTGGGAATTGAACACGATGACTCTCAGGGGCCAAATTTTCGCATTTATTTTAAGAGTTATAAGTGTTTTTGTGAGTCAAAGTCGAAATGGGCAGTTTTTTTTTGTTATGTGAGATCATACTTCAATTTCTCTATCTGCTGACATTATACTTATGTTCCAGAAGTGAGCGAAAGTGGTTCAATTTTAAGTTCAAAGAAAAAATACAATACGTGCGCTTATGGAACTCGCCAACTTTAAATGCGTTTTTCTCTAAACACAGTTTCTCGAAGTTCCATAACTTCAAAAGTGCGCCGGTGCTTCATTTTTCCACATTGGGGGTTCGTTCTAAACCTAAAGGGTCATAAAATTACCCGGCAACATGCCCCGATACGTAACAAACCCTATAAAAACAATACAAATAAATATTTTTTTATCTCAAAATACTCAAATGACTTATAGTAATAAATGAGGTTGACCACTCTTGAAGAAGTAACGGAGATGAATTTTTTTTCATGTAATAAAATTAAGTTTTATTCTTGCATCAAAGTAGATCATTTAAGATCTGTATTTTCAAGAACAATGAAACATTACGCCCCTTATAACGGACACAAATTAAATTAACAGCTGCAAACAAATTTAAAGTTAGCATTGGATTTCATTTTTAAATTTCAAATGTAATAAATGGAGCAAATTCAAATCATTCACAGCCTGATTGGCTGATCAGAACAATGAGTACGAGATTGTTGAGACATTTCATTACACCAGTTTTTTTAGATAGATTTATAAATTCAGGTTCAAAAAAGTTACTAAAAAATTCGTTCTTAATTTTTTAATACTTTTATGTTCATTTAATACGTTTTTATAAAAAATAATTTTATTTCTGTAATCCTTCTTTCTTCAAATGTATTCGCGTCATTGACCACAAATCGAGGAATAAGATCTAGAATTGTATTTACAACCGCAAAAATGTGGCTAACCATGATTCGCACTTGTTTATTTTTTACACTAGATACAATCTGTTACAAAGTTATTAACACATTCTCACATTCCATATTTTGTAAAATTCTTAGAAATTTAAAAAATGTAAATTCCGAAAACCAAACACAACCAAATTTGAGCAAGCATAAAACGAATTTGAATTTGAATTTAATCTAAATAATTCGATTTCTTCATTCGAATTCTTAGATATTCTTATTGTTAGATTCAGGTGAGGATGGTGCACAGTGGTTCAAAATTGGATTTTTGCGGACAAATCATTCCACAAGTCACAATTTTTATTCGTTTTAGATGTTTTTTTTTTTTTTTAATTGAAGCTGAATAAATTCTCCAGTGATCCCTTGAGACTGATTTTTGGTTTTTACGAAATTCTATGTAAACAAAAAATTCGAAAAATTCGAGTATATGTTTATAAAATATGTTTATAACAGTAATAAGCCTTAATTTTTTTTCAATTTTTCTGTTACTAGATGAAACTTTCGCAATACATTTTAGCAATTATAGTGAAGAAAAAATTGTTCTCATGCTAAAATTCCAGATTAGACTAATTGTTCATAAAATTTGTTTCTTATCAAAAAGGTACTCTTCAGTTTAGTTATTTGCCCAATGTAATTGCAACCGCATTGATTGTACTTGATATTTAGTTAACACAAAGCATTTTTGGGGGGTTGAAATAATGCTTTTTTTTTCTGAAGACAACATTTTTTCTACGTTTTTTGTTTACACTTGACTGCGTGGCGACTAAAATATGAGAAAAATTGCAAATGCTTCAAAATTTATGTTATAGACAATAATAAAATATTCAAAATTGTGTAATTTAGAGTACTAGCCTTCAAAAATAAATAAATTACATATCGAAGCTTCAATTAGACAATCTCCAAGTGGAATTGTAAAAAATGAGAATTGAATAATTCGGAAAAGGCATTGAAAGCTGTATATTTTGAAGTTTGTATTACTTTCGGCTTTCAAAACTGAACAATTTTAAACTCAAGACTTCGAAAATAAAACCATGTTATTAGGATTACGCATTTAGAACTTCATAAATTTAATTTGAAGTCGCTTATATATTTTAAATATTTAATACAAATTATAATAGGATTCTAGTGTTTATAGATCGATTTTCCTGTCAAAACTGTATAAGGTTTTCGATGGACAATAACAAACTTCGTTTAAAACTCGATATATTTAAAATAAGAATCGTGAAATCAAACCGCTTGAAATTAATAAATTGTCAAATTGTGTTTTATACTTTTCAATATTCAAACATTTTAATTTTAAATAATAAATTTTTTTTAATTTTCAACTATTAAATTGGTCATTGAAGGGTGGCAGTACAGAAATAGACAACTAACATTTTTTTCGAAAATGGGTTCATTGCATAAAAAATTCCTAAAAAATCAAGTACACGTTGTGATAAAAAGATTTTGGCGAATTCTCATTTTTGAATACAGTAATAATAAAAGTAATTTAAGTTTTAGTTAATATTTCAACATAGTATTTTAAGCGTAATAATAACTTTTTTCTTCTCTTCACACGAAATTTTGATTGTCTCGGAGCAGAATAATTTGTTTGTATCAAAAATTTGTTATTCTTATTTAGATTCCCCATATCTCGGAAGCATGTATTCATTTTTGTGCAAAATTGAAAATTCGATTTTCAATCGCTCCCGAAAACCGATTTTCAAATTTGTAAAATTGCAACCTCAAAATTCTTAGACGATTTACTCGGAATTGGTTCGCTTTTTTAGATCAAAACTTTTTTTAACTCATTTAGAAACTCAAAATCTCGGGCTTGAGTTTTTTATTCAAACTGAAGATTACATTTTTTATCGCAATTCACAGCCTAACCTGTTCCAATTTTTGGTCAGTGTCACTTTGAGATTTTCAGCTGACACATCTATTTCCTCAAAATTGGTTAACACTTTTTTCAACCAAATTTGCGCAGGCTTTAATCAGCAAGACGTCGTCTCGGAAGTGGTTTTTTGTTTTATCTTTAAGTGGTGATTTCGATTTGACAGAATGTTTTTTCACTCTCCTGAAAAATTGGGATTATGTTGGAATTAATTAATTTGAAGATTCTCTAATTATGAAGCTTCAAAATTATTTAACTTAAAATTATGTTAACTTTTTTGATTCTCTAATTAAAAAATTAACGATTAAAAATTAGACTTAAGATATTCGTACGGCCGGTCGTACATAACATTGCAAAAATGATTGATACAGCTGGAAAGGGATTACATGGTGGGGGGTGGTGGACAAAATGTTCACCAATCATGGCTCTGTATATTGTCTGGCCGACCGCACGAATAGATACATCGGAGAAATTACAAGACTTGTAAAATTAACATTTTAAAATTAATTAAGAATAATTTTAAATTTGAAAATATTACAAATTTGACATTTCCAACTGAAAGTCTTGAAGCTTTAAATTTATACTATAGTTAAAACTGCACAATCTCGGTGAAAAAGTAAATTTGAATAAGTTTTGCATCTGAAATTTGATAAAATTCTCGGTGAAAAAATAAATTTGTTGTTATATTTCTCGGTTTTCCCGATCTCAATAAATTTGCGATCCAGTTGCCATACCAAAATAATGAGAATAGAGATAGTAATTAGAAAATACTTTACCTCAATGAGAAACCGATTGATAGAATTATGTTGAATGAGTTGGGGGGGGTTATGACCGCTTGGGTTTGAGCGACTCCCCCCATTCTCGAAAAATAATTCTATATCTCCTTTTTGCATCAGGCGCCTCAATTAATAAATATATTTTTATGGTGACATACTGTGTTCGGGCAATATTTTAAACGGGTGGTTGACGTGGATAATTTTTGCAGGGGTGGATATAGAGAGGGGTCGTATTGGATATCCAATGTACCTTACTGATATCACCTGTGAATGGCCCAAGTATGGGGCTACAATTACGAGGGGTTGAGTGATTGGGGAGAATCCGTGTATTCTGCCACGTGCCACTTGCATGCAATGACTAACATTACACCCCTACTCAAATGGTGTTACTGGTTCTTCCACGCATGATTTATATCTGGCATCTATCCACTCCACTTCTGAATCTCCAAACTCTAACAGGGCGTTAAATCTTGTCATAATATTCAAGACTTTTTTATCTCTTCCTATTCAAATAAATAAACCCGCAAACCACCTCCTAAACCTCATTCCCTGTTTTGTTAAAGAGCGTAAGTTTGGACCCCCTCCCCCTATCTTACGTATATTTTTCCGACAACATTTTTCCCGTAAATTTATTTAGGGCTCATCCAAAAATAAAGTAAGAGGATTTGGGGGGAGATGGGATTTGGTAAAATCTTACTGTTTCTTATAAATTAACAAAGTAGATCATGGAAGTGTAGTCGAATTTGCAACCAAAAAAGATGGATTCTGGACAAAAATGATAATACTTGATATTTTAACCAAGAAAATGTTTTCATTCTAATTCAGAAATTGTAGAATTGAACCTACAAACACGAATTTTCAACAACATAGTTGAATCCTCAACCAACACAGAATAATTCTCAACCATGCAGTTACATTTTCTACCAAATAACATACAATTTTTACCAAAAGAGATGAATTTTCAACAAGAGGTGAATTTTCAGCCAAAAAAGACTTTCAGTCAATAAAAAACAATTTCATCCGAAATATCCAAATTTCAAACCAAAGAGACTGCTCCGTTCTCTCGGTCCCATGGTCCCTTGAAGCGCGTTATATCGAGATTTCACTATAGTTCCATTTTCAACCAAGAAGATAAATTCTCTATGCCAAAAATTATGTATCTTCAACAAAATACATACATTTTTAACCAAATAGTTGAAAGAAAATTAATTTTCCGCAAAAAAATAAAAATTTTCAACAAATTACATAAATTCCCAACCAAATAGTCAAATTGTCATTGAAAAAAGTTAACTTGTAATAAATAAAAAAAAAACGAATTTTATAAAAGAAAAAAGTTGAATTTTCTATCAAATAGTTGAGTTTTCTAGCAAATTGTTAATTTTTCAAGTCAAGTAGATGAATTTTCAACTTAAATTTTGAATCTTTAGCAAAAAACAAATTTTTAAGAAAGTAGTTCAACTTTCAACCTAGGCGTTTAATTTTAAACCTAAAAAGATGAATTTTCAGCGAAAAATGTAATAGTTCATATTTCAGCCATAAAAGATGAATTTTGAAAACAGTACTTGAATCCTGAACGAAAATAGATTAATTTGCAACCAAACAGTTGCATTTTTAACAAAAAATTGATTTTATACCAAAAATACGATTTTTCAACAAAATACATAAGTATTCAATCAAATAGTTATGAACTTTGAACCAACTTTCTAAATATGAATCAGTGAAAAATTCACTCATTGAAATAGTAGTTGGGCATTTCACTGATTAATCAGTGGTCCCGGACTTATTCACTGATCAATTCAATAACACCAGTTTAAATCATGTGAGACATAACCTCTAAGTTTTAAAGTAAAGCGTTGCTGTTATTCTTTTACTTAAGTAGTATAAATAATTTTTTTAATAAATAAATTTTTGAATTTTCGGACTGTAAGTGTGCTGAATTTACTGCGGGAAAAATATACTCTAACTCGTATAAAGAGTACTTACTTGACGGGTGTGTACATGACAGTCGAATCTTGAAAGTAAAGAAATATGTGAGGTTTATTGTCATTTAGAAGCATCAAAACTTTTCACCTTTTTTATTATTTGATCAAATTTATGGGTTTTAAGTTTTTGCCTTATTATTTGATTGAATCTACTAAAATCTTATTTTATTATGACTGCTAAATTGACGTGGTGCAGTGCTGCCAACTCTCA
>JAABKJ010011984.1:0-10621 GCA_011634705.1 Andricus grossulariae
AGTTAAAAATCAATATTTAAAAAAAAATGTTTCTTTTGTATAAATTTAATCTTCTCAGTTAAAAATTCATCTTTTTGGTTGAAATTCCATCTCTTTGGTTCAAAATTTAACTATTTCGTTGAAAATTCAAATTTTTTTAATGCAACCAATTTTTTTTAACTGAAAATATAACTATTCCATTTTTGGTTAAAAATTTATATTTCAAATTGAAAATTGTTCTTCTCTAGTTAAAAATAATTAATGTATTTGGTTGAAAATTCGTCTTTTTTGGTCGAAAATTAATCTTCTCGGTTGAAAATTCATCTTGTGTTGAAAAGTCGTATTTTTTAAGTTAAAATCAATTGTTTTTGATTAAAAAAATAAATTTAATATCTTGGTTGAAAGTTGAACTTTTTTGTAAAAAATTAATGTTTTTGTTTGAAGATTCGTTTTTATTAAAAATTCATCTCTTTGTTTGAAAATTGAGCTATTTTCTTGAAAATTTGTTTTTTCTTTGTTTGAAAATAACCACTTTTTAAAATTTATATTTTGGTTTAAATTTAACTACCTGGTTAATAATTGACGTATTTTGTTGATTCAACTATTTTGCCGAAAATTCGTATTTTTCGCTTGAAAATTAAAAAATTTGGTAGAAAATTATTCTATATAGTTTAAAATTAATTTTGTTGTTGAAACTTCAATGGTTTTTTAGAAAAGATGATTTTTTTGGTAAAAAAATGAAACTGTTTGGTTGAAAATTTATCTTTTTGGTTGAAAATTCAACTATTTTCGTAGAACATTTCACTATTGAGTTAAAAATTGAACTATTTATTTGAAAAATTAACTACTTGGTAGAAAATAAATTTTTTTGTTAAAAATTCATATTTTGTCGTCGAAAATTCAAGGGTTTCGTGGAAAACTCATCCATTTTTTTGAAAATGTAAATATTCCATTTTCGGGTTGAAAACTTGTCTTTTTTAGTTGAAAATTCAAATATTTGGTTGGGAATTCAACTATTTGTTTAAAAATTTAACTAACTTTTTTGTTGAAAATACATATTTTCGGATGGAAAATTCAACTATTTTGTGAAAAATTCATGTGCTTCTTTGAAAATTTGTATTTTGAGTAACAAACTAAACTTCTGTTTTGAAAAATCGTCATTTTTAATGAGGATTCGAATATTTTGTTAAAAAATTTTGTTTTTCATTTGAATTAAACCGGTTGAAAATTCGTTTTTTTTTTGTCCTTGAAAATTAATTTTTTAATTGAAAATGTACTTATTACATTTTTCGTTGAAAACTTAAATTTTTAGTAAAAATTCAAGTATTTTGTTGAAAGTAGATACATTTTTCAATTTGTAATAATAAAAATTATTTATTCATTACTTAATTACTATAAATGATTGCACATGATTTTTTGATTTAATGATTATTACAGGCCTCAGATTCGGTTATGAATTAATCTTTTTTGATTAAATATTTTATTATTTGGTTCAAAATTGAATAACTTTGTCGAAAAATTAACAATTTTATTAAAAAGCCATACTTCTTGGTTTAAAATTCAACTATTTTGTCAAAAATTCTTTTTTTGGGCTTGGAAATTTAAGAATTTGATTAATTTTTTTTTATTGACTAAAAAATTTGTTTCGGTTGAAAATTCATCTCTTTCTGTATAAATTTCACCTTTTTGGGTAAAAATGCAACTGTCTGGATAAAAATAATTCCGTTTCGGTTGAAAATGCCTTGAAGTTTTCAAAAATACCCTAAAATCTTGGAAATCCTTTGGAATCCCTTCAAATTATTTAAATCTATAAAAAGTTCCTTGGAATCTTAAAATATTCCAAATCCTTTGAATAATTTGAAATTTCTTGTAAAATTTTAAAGCTCTTGAAAATTCTTTGGAATTTTTAGGAATATCCTAATATCTCTAAAATCTTTTGGAACCGCTTTAAATTATTAAAATCTACTACAAATTTCTTGGCATCTTTTAAAATACCCTAAAATATTTCAAATCCTTTGGAATCTTTTGAAATCCCTTAAAACTTTTTGAAGCTCTTGAAAATTTATTGGAATTTTCAAAAATACCCTAAAATATTCAAAATATTTTAGAATCCTTTTAAATCATTAGAATCTACTAAAAATTTCTTGAAATCTTTTAAAATACCCTAAAATATTTTAAATGCTTTGGTATTTTTTTAAATGCCTTAAACCTTTTTAAAGCTCTTGAAAATTCATTGAAATTTTTTCAATACCCTAAAATCTTGGAAATCCTTTGGAATTCCTTCAAATTATTGAAATCTGTTAAAAATTCCAAATCCTTACAAATAATTTGAAACCCCTTGAAACTTTTTCGAGCTTTTGAAAATTTATTTGAATTTTTAAAAACACCCTAAAATATTTCAAATTCTTTGGAATCTTTCAAAATACCCTAATATATTTAAAATGCTTTGGTATTTTTTGAAGTCCCTTAGACTTTTTAAAGCTTTTAAAATTCTGAAATTTTTTTAAAAATGTCCTAAGATCTTTAAAATCATTTAGAATCCCTTTAAATTATTAAACTCTACTACAAATTTCTTGGAATCTCTTAAAATACCCTAATATATTTCAAATGCTTTGGTATTTTTTAAAATACCTTAAATCTTTTTAAAGCTCTTGAAAATTTATTGGAATTTTCGAAAATACCCTAAAATCTTTAAAATCCTTTGGAAGCCCTGCAAATTATTGAAATCTATTAAAAATCCCTAGGAATCTTAAAATATCCTAAAATATTCCAAATCCTTTGAATTAATTTGAAATGCCTTGAAACTTTTTGAAGCTCTTGAAAATTCTTTGGAATTTTCGAGAATACCCTAAAATCTTTAAAAAGTTTCGGAGCACCTTGAGATTATTAAAATCTACTAAAAATGTCTTGGAATCTTTTAAGATACCCTAAAATATTTCAAACGCTTTAGTATTTTTTTAAAATCATATAAAAATTTTTAAAGCTCTTGAAAATTCATTGGAATTTTTGAAAATACCCTAAAACCTTTAAAATCTTTTGGAACCCCTTCAAATTATTAGGAATCTACAAAAAATGTCTTGCAATCTTTTAAAATACCCTAAAATATTTCGAATCCTTTGGAATATTTTGAAATCCCTGAAAACTTTGTAAAGCTCTCGAGTTAATTGAAAATTTTAAGTATACCCTAAAATCTTTAAAAAAAAATTGGAACCCCTTCAAATTATTAAAATCTACTAAACATGTCTTGGAATCTTTCAAAATAGCCTAAAATATTTCAAATCCTTTGGAATCTTTTGAAATCCCTCAATACTTTTTGAAGCTCTTAAAAATTTATTGAAATTTTCAAAAATACCCTAAAATCTCCCAAATATTTTGAAATCCCTTCAAATCATTAAAATCTACTCAGAATGTCTTGGAATCTTTTTAAATACCCTAAAATATTTCAAGTCCTTTGGAATATTTTGAAATCCCTCAAAGCTTTTTAAAGCTCTTGAAAATTCATTAAAATTTTCAAAAATACCCTAAAAGCTTTAAAATATTTTGGAATCCATTCAAATCATTAAAATCTACTAAAAATTTCTTGGAATTTTTTTAATACCCTAAAATCTTTGAAATCCTTTCGAATTCCTTCAAATTATCGAAATCTGTTAACAATTCCAAATCCTTTCAAATAATTTGAAATCCCTTGAAACTTTTTAATGCTTTTGAAAATTTATTGAAATTTTCAAAAATACCCCAAAATCATTAAAATCTTTTGGAATCCCTTCAAATGATTAGAATCTTCTAAAAATTTCTTGGAATCTTCAAAAATACCCTAAAATATTCCAAATCCTTTGAATTACCTTGAAACCCCTCAAAACTTTTTAAAGCTCTTGAAAATTCTTTGAATTTTTAAGAATATCCTGAAATCTCTAAAATATTTTGGACTCCCTTCAAATTAATAAAATCTACTAACAATTTTTTGGATTTTTGAAAATACCCTAAAATCTTTGAAATCCTTTGGAATTCCTTCAAATTATTAAAATCTGTTCAAAATTCCAAATCCTTTCAAATAATTTGAAATCCCTTGAAACTTTTTAATACTGTTGAAAATTCATTAGAATTTGTAAAAACACCTTAAAGTATTTCAAATCCTTTGGAATCTTTTGAAATCCCTCAAAACTTTTCAAAGCTCTTGAAAATTTATTGAAATTTTAAAAAATACCCTGAAATCGTTAAAATCTTTTGGAATCCCTTCAAATGATTAAAATCTACTAAAATTTTTTTTGGAATCTTCGAAAATACCCTCAAATATTCCAAATCTTTTGAATTACCTTGAAACCCCTCAAAACTTTTCAAAGCTCTTAAAAATTCTTTGAATTTTTAAGAATATCCTAAAATCTCTAAAATATTTTGGAATCCCTTCAAATTATTAAAATCTACTAAAAATTTCTTGGAATCTTTTATGATACCCTAAAGTATTTCAAACGCTTTGGTTATTTTTAAATTGCCTTGAAGCTTTTTAAAGCTTTTGAAAATTTATTGAAATTTTCAAAAATACCCTAAAATATTTCAAATTCTTTGGTATTCTTTAAAATGCCTTAAAACTTTTTGGAGCTCTTGAAAATCATTGGAATTTTTTAAAATACCCTAAAATCTTTGAAATCCTTTGGAATCCCTTCAAATTATTGAAATTTATTAAAAATTCCTTAGAATCTTAAAATATCCTAAAATATTCCAAATCCTTTAAATTAATTTGAAATGCCTTTACACTTTTTAAAGCTCTTGAAAATTCTTCGGAATTTTCAAGAATATCCTAAAATATCTAAAATCTTTTGCAACCCCTTTAAATTATTAAAATGTACTAAAAATCTTTTAGAATCTTTAAAAATACCCTTAAATATTCTAAGTCCTTTGGAATCTTTTTACATCCCTTAAAACTTTTCAAAGCTCTTGAAAATTCATTAGAATTTTTAAAAATACCCTAAAATCTTTGAAATCCTTTGGAATCCCTTCAAGTTATAGAAATATATTATAAATTCGTTCGAATTTTAAAATATCCTAAAATATTCCAAATCCTTTGAATTAATTTGAAATTCCTCGAAACTTTTTAAAGCTCTTGAAAATTCTTTAGAATGTTTAGGAATATCCTAAAATTTTTGAAATGTTTTGGAACCCCTTTAAATTATTAAAATCTACTAAAAATGTCTTGGAATCTTTTAAAATACCCTAACATATTTCAAATTCTTTTTTTTTAATCCCTTAAAACTTTCTAAAGCTCTTGAAAATTCATTGGAATTTTCTAAAATACCCTAAAATCTTAAAAATCCTTTGGAATCCCCTCAAATTATTTAAATCAATCAAAAAGTCCTTAGAATCTTGAAATATCTCAAAATATTCCAAATCCTTTGAATTAATTTGAAATGCCTTGAAACTTTTCAAAGTTCTTGGAAATTCTTTGGAATTTTTAAGAATATCCTAAAATCTCTCAAATCTTTTGGAACCTCATTAAATTATTAAAATCTACTATAAATGTCTTGGAATCTTTTAAAATAGCGTAAATTATTTCAAATGCTTTGGTATCTTTTGAAATAGCGTAAAATATTTCAAATGCTTTGGTATTTTTTAAAATGCACTACATTTTTGTAACTCTCTTGAAAATTCATTGAAATTTTGAAAACTACCCTAAAATATTTTAAATCTTTTAGAATCCCTTCAAATGATTAAAATCTACTAAAAATTTCTTGGAATCTTTTAAAATACCCTAAAATATTTCAAATGCTTTGGTATATTTTAAAACGCCCTACATTCTTCTAAAGCTCTTGAAAATTCATTGGAATTTTTGAGAATATCCTAAAATATTTGAAATCCCTCAAACATTTCAGATCCTTTGAAACCTTTTCAAATTCTTCAAAACTTTGTAAAATCTTGAAAATCCATTGAAATTTTCAAAAATACCCTAAAATCTCTCAAATCTGTTGGAATCACTTTAAATGATTAAAATCTACTAAAAATTTCTTGAAATCTTTTGAATACCCTAAATTATTTCAAATACTTTGGAATATTTTGAAATCCCTCAAAACTTTTTAAAGCTCTTGAAAATTCATTGAAATTTTCAAAAATACCCTTAAATCTTTAAAATCTTTTGGAATCTTTTTAAATTATTAAAATCTACTCAAAATTTTTTGGAATCTTTTAAAATGCCCTAAAATATATCAAGTGTTTTAGTATTTTTTTAGATCCCTCTAAACTTTTTAAAGCTCTTGAAAATTCATTGGAATTTTTTAAAATACACTAAAATCTTTAAAATCCTTCGGAATTCCTTCAAATTATTGAAATCTATCAAAAATTCCAAATCCTTTCAAATAATTCGAAATCCCTTGGAACTTTTTAAAGCTCTTGAAAATTCATTGAAATTTTCAAAAATACCCTAAAATCTATAAAATCCTTCAGAATCTCTTCAAATTATTTAAATCTATTAACTGGGAATATTTTAAAGTACTCTAAAATATTAAAATGCCAGGTTTGTCGTAGGTCAGTACTTAATAAAGAGTGAATATTATTGATTGTTATTTATCACCTCAATTATAATTTTTAATGCAGGTGGATAAAAATTAAAAAAATTATAAAGGAAATATTCGACTATTGTTAATATACTATTATTATTTCATTAGAGAATAGTATTTCGCTGTATTAAATTCCTAAAAAATGACTCGAGCTTGAGGTTTTCATATTATTCCCGAGGGATGTAAGCATGAAAAAATGCGGTAGAAAATGAGACCATCAGTTGTGCATATTTTGTACTTTAATCTTCCTTACTGCCTTATCTCCCTTTCTCGTCCTCTTTTGTACGTAATTTTCCGTATTCATCCAGGCTGATGTCTGTTTTTGTGCAGACGACTTGTCTTCGTCGAGTTGGTTGATGCACCTATTAGGATGCTTCTTAAGGTCTTTCTACAATATTCAGATTATCCTCATACAAGTGCGAAATATCCGCAATCATATTTATCAAATCATTATTTTTTTTTAAATTCATATTAAAACGTTAATTAAGTCATTCAAATCTCTCCTCTCCACCTATTACTCCTCCCTCTCTCTTCTCTTCTACAATATGCCGTCCAATTCTATCTAATTCATTCTTATTACCCTCTCCACTCACCCTTTAGTCCCCTTCACACCTTCTCCTCATTCCCCTTCACTCCTTCTCTACATTACCTTCCTCGTCCCTCCCCATCACTTCCCTTACTTCCTCCCCACTACTTTCCATCACCGCCTACATCCCCTCTAACCCTAGCCTTCATGAGCCCTTCCTTCCCCCTCCCCTTTCCCACCGCAATAATATTCATCAAATCATTTTTATTCTCAAAATTCATATTAGGCCGTTAATTTAGTCGTTCCAATCTCTCCTCTCCACCTGTCACTCCTTCCTCTCTCTTCTCTTCTATCCTATGCCATCCAATCCTTTCCGATTCATTCTTATCACCCCCTCCACTTACCCTTTACTCCCCTTCACATTTTCTCCTCATTCCGCTCCACTCCTCCTCTTCATTCCCTTCCACTACTCTTCATTCCACTCCACTCCTCCTCTTAATTCCCTACCTCGTCCCTCCCGGTCACTTCCCTTACTTCCTCTCCACTACTTTCCATCACCGCCTACATCCCCTCTAATCCTAGCCTTCATAAACCCTCCCTTCCCCTCCCTTTTCTCTCCGCAATACTATTCATCGAATCATTTCTATTCTCAAAATTCATATTATGACGTTAATTAGGTCGTTCAAATCTCTCCTCTCCACCTATCACTTCTCCCTCTCTCCTCTCTTTTATTCTCTGCCATCCAATCCTATCCGATTCAATTTTACCACCCCCCACACTCACCCTTCACTTCCCTTCACACCTCTTCCTCATTCCCCTCCACTCCTTCACTCCATTCCCCTCTACTCCTCCTCTTGATTCCCTTCCACGCCCATCCCCATCACTTCCCTTACTTTCTCTCCACTACTTTCCATTAGCGCCTACATCCCCTCTAACCCTAGCCTTCATGGGCCCTTCCTTCCCCCTCCCCTTTCCCACCGCAATAATATTTATCAAATCATTCTTATTCTTAAAATTCATATTAGGACGTTAATTAAGTCGTTGCAATCTCTCCTCTCCACCTATCATTCCTCCCTCTCTCCTCTCTCCTCTCTCCTATCCTATGCCATCTAATCCTATCCGATTCATTCTTATTACCCCCTTCACTTGCCCTTTACTCCCCTTCACACCTCCTCCTCATTCCCCTACACTCTTCCTCTTCATTCCCTTCCACTCCTCTTCATTCCACTCCACTCCTCCTCTTGATTCCCTTCCACGCCCATCCCCATCACTTCCTTACTATCTCTCCACTACTTTCCATCAGCGCCGCCATCCCCTCTCATCCTAGCCTTCATGAACCCTTCCTTCCCCCCTCCTCTTTCACACTGCAATAATATTTATCAAATCATTTTTATTCTTAAAATTCATACTGAGACGTTAATTAAGTCGTTCCAATCTCTCCTCTCCACCTATTACTCCTCCCTCTCTCTTCTCTTCTATCCTATGCCATCCAATCCTCTCCGATTCATTCTTATTACCCCCTCCACTTGCCCTTTACTTCACTTCACACCTTCTCCTCATTCGCCTCCACTCCTCCTCTTTTTTCCCCTCCACTTCTCCTCTTTATTCCCCTCCACTCCTCCTCTTAATTCCTATCCACACCCCTCCCCATCACTTCCCCTCCACTACTTTCCATCACCTATATTGAAAAAAAAGTATGAACATTTGAATTATTTTTTTCGAGCGACTTAAAATAAAGATTTCAATGTTTAGGGAAGGTACGAATCCGTATCAAGGATATTCTACAATAAAAGCATCAGAATTTGAATGGGTAGGATTATGGGGAAGAGAAAAAGGGGTATAGTGGAAGTAAGGAAAAGGGAAGTAGGGAAATTGAGGGAATTTAGGGGAAGGGAAAAAGGACAGAGGGGGAAGTGAGGGGATGAGAAGTGGGGGTAGTGAAGACAGGGGTAGTAGGGAAGTAAGAGTGAGCAAGGGTGGAGAATTAGCGGAATGGGAGTGATCGGTGTGGAGGGGAATTGATGAGACGGGGCATAGGGGAATTGAGGAGAAGAAAAGTAGAGGAGGTGAGGGGGAGTGCGAGGAGGTTAATTTGGGGTGAAGGAAGAAAGGGAATGGAGGGGAGTGTAGAAGAGGAAGTACGAGAGGGGTGTCAATAAAAAAATGTGAAAAAACGTCAATAGTGATATGATTAATGGAGCAATCCGCAATCGTAGGTAGTACGTACGACTGTCGACTTTTTTGTCCTCATTGAAAATAAAAATGGTAAGGAATCCTTAAAGAATATCTGGAAACGAGGACTCTTTAAGTTTTTGGGTCTTGGAAGTAATTTCTGGTGTTGAAAATTTGTGAAATCCGTAAAATCCCTTGAAATCTTTTGAAATTTTTCAAAATATTCTATTTTTGAAATACATAGTTGCATCAGCGAGCAATTTGTTCAAACAGGGCAGAAACATTTATGGTTTCGGATGAAGGGGATGAAGAGAAGATGTGAGAATGTAAAGTAGTGGTGAAAGAGGAGAGGGGAAGTGGAGACATAGTGGGGGCAAGTGAGAAGGTGAGAAGGTGAAGTATAGGAAGTGACGGGAGGGATATTAGGGAAAGTAAAGAGAGGAGAAGTAGAGGTGAAGAAGTAGGGGAAGGGAGGGAAAGCAGAAAAGGGAAATCATGGGAGGGGAATTTGAACGACTTAATAAACGTCTCAATAGGTTATGAAACACTTTTTTGTAGGAACGAGGAGTTCTTGTAAGTCGCTCTGGATTCTGGATCTTGGATATGTTTACAAATGTCGAGAAAAAAGACATCTCGTCCTACTATTTGAGACTTGAAAATAATCGGTGACTTTAAAAATTTGTGAAATGTGTAAAATCCCTTGAGATCTTTTGAAATATTTGAAATCTTGAAATATTTCGATATTTCCGATTAGTGAAGAAAAGTGAGGAAAGGGGATGTATAACAGGTTAGAGAAGGGGAAGTAAGGGATGGGAGAGGGAGTGAGAGGGAGGAAGTAGGGGCAGGGTAGGGGAGTGGGAAGCAGAGAAAGTGAGAGAAGGAAGAGTAAAGGTAGTGATGGGATAAATATTAGAGGAAGTGAGAAGAAGAGAAGTAGAAGGAGAGGAGTCAGAAGTAAGGGAAGGGAAAAGAAGTAGGAAGAGTAAGGGGTGGGGAAGTAGGTGAAATGAGGGGAAGTGGGGGAGGGAAATGATGGGAGTAAGAAATTTGATTGTCATAATCAACGTCTTAATAGGAAACGGATCCCTTTTTTGTAGGGGCGCGGTGCCTACTTTGACTAGTTGTTTCAAAATAGTTGCACCCGCCATCATTCAGAGCTTCTTGAAAGTCACTCTAAATTCTGGCTCTTGGGAGTGTCCACAAACGTCGAGAGCAAAGAGGTCGAGAGCAAAGAGATCGAGAGCGAAGACTTCGAGAGCGAAGACTTCGTGAGCGAAAACGTGAGCGAAAACGTCGTGAGCGAAGACGGCGTGAGCGAAGACGTCGTGAGCGAAGACCTCGAGAGCGAAGACGTCGAAAACGAAAACATCGAGAGCGAAGACTTTCAGAACGAAGACGT
>JAABKJ010011985.1:0-10620 GCA_011634705.1 Andricus grossulariae
GATTCGTATTCAGCGCATCAAAATACATAAGGATAAAGTGGTCTTGTCAAATAGTCCTCACCTTTTTTTTTTGTAAAACAGTGTTTTTGTACAATTCATTAATCAAAGAAAATTCTGTTGGAATTTTTTAAAAATTTCCATTGATATCTTCAAAACGAAAATAAGGCTTGCGTTTCCAGTCAAAATAGAGGTCACATGGTATTTTCTAGTACTACCATTTTTTGGCTGGTAAGAAGTGTTATACGAGTGCGGTGAGTTTGTGGTAAGGGAGTATGGGGTGAAAGTGTAAGCGTGACTACAGGAAGTCGCGGAAAGTGTGAATTATACTGAAAAAGTAGAAAAGTTGGTGAGAGTTGATGTGGAGGTTAAGTTGGTTGCGTTTCGAAATTGGAGGATCTGGTAGAGGGCAGGAGTCGTAAGGGTGTGAAGGGAGAAGGAGCAAAAGCGAGCGCATATTAGGAAAAAGGATGTATGGTAAAGTTTTGGGGTGCGAAAGAAAATGATTGTTAGCGGTGGTGAGGAGTGAGAGGAAGAAGGTTTCAAACTAACTAGGGGGGGGGGGTAAGATAGCGCAGCATGTCGGTTATGCGGAGTCCACAGCTTAACTCCAGAAGGCAGCCGATGGAGGATGAAGGCTCAAACGTGAACAGCAAAACGAATAGAGATAGGCATGGGAGCGAAGAAAGGGGGGATATATAGCATGCGAAGAGGCAAGCAGTGAAGGCAGTGCAGATGAGCTGTTCCATGCCCCTTATCAGGGCCCTTCATTAGGCAATAAAGGGCCTCTAACCGCCACACTAGCTATTTGAGAAATGGGGCCGAGGGATTTCTTACACAAGTTTAAATGCAAAAAGGAGTAGAGAAGAGGAGATCGAATATTTGGAATATACAATTACAGCAAGAAAGTTAAGATAAAAAAGCACGTCAGAGAGAGATAGGGAAGACGAAAATATGCGCATTAAATTAGAAACTCTTATGAAGAGATTTAGAGAGGAGACTTGGGGAAAACTGGATAATATGAAGGGGCAAGGAGGGGAGATAAAAGAGGAGGTAAGAAAATAGAGACAGAAATGGGAAGAATGGGATGAATTATGGAAAGGGGAGAAAGAGAAGGTTGGGAGTAGTTTGTAAAGCATAGATAATAGGCTGAGAGAGAATGGAGGAGAAATGATTGAAGAAATTGAACTGTTAGAAGAGAGAGTCAACTAGGAATAAGGAATGAGAAAAAGGTTTGACACTGGTTGAGGTGAAGGAAGGGCAAAGAAGAAAAAGAATATAATAAATAAGGAAATGAATGTGGGCAGTGAGGAGGGAGAGAAAGATATTAAGAACATGTTGAGAGACATCAATGTACAAGTCAGAGTAGAAGGGATAAAGAGAATAGTAGGGAGAATGAAGGGAAAGATTGTATGTATTTAGTGAAAATGACGAGTGAGAAGGAGAGACATGAAGTTATGGCAAAGAAGACATGCTTGGAGAGGAATGAAGGTGGTAGGGATAGGATTGGGAGACAGGATGTGGGTAAACGAAGCGGACTTGTTTTTTGGATAATATAGTATAAGATCTGAGAGAGGGTATGAAACGGGAAGTTAATGGAAGGGAAAAAGGGAAGAGAAATGAGAATACAAGTGTTACGGGGGCATGCAAAGTGTATTTTCAAAAGGATATGTGCGGCAGATTCAAGAAGCGAGAAAGGATCACGTAAAACGGAGAGGAATGGGTAGCATAATGTCAGGAGTGAGAAAAGAAATGGTAGTCCAGGAAGAAAAGGGAAAGAATTGTTAATATACATATGAGACCTACCCTAATTAATTTGTGACGGCAATGACAACGGGATGAAGAATGGGACATAGCGTACATAGGTATATGAGACACCGCAACGTATTACAGTCTAGTAAGAGAAATAATAAGGAAGCTGATTGTTAGAATGAAAGTGGGCAATGAGATACGCTCTGAGCACTTTCCGGTGATAGCAACACTCAGATGTGGAGGCGCAAAGCGCGGAAGAGGGAAGGGAGGAGTAAAGTAAATGAATTTGAAAATGGGTAGTTGGGGTGAAGACATGTTAGGAGAATTTATAGAAAAAATAAGAAACGAGGAGTTAGAGAGTGTGGAAGGGGAACAAGTAGACACGCTGCGAGAATCGCTGAATGGAGTGATTGATAAGGTAAGGAAAAGGAAAGAAAGAATGAAGGGAGAAATAAGGTACATGGACGAGAGGGAGAAATAATGTATACGATAAACAGGGTATAAATGAATGGACGTAGTATTTCAATCGTCTGTTATGGGGTCCTGAAATCTTAAGCAATTCCAGTATTGAGCTAAAAACTTGAATTTTAAAACATGTTCTTTTAGGCTGTTTATTAAGTTAGGAAACGTTAGAGGCCTGTGCCAGTTGGTGATATTTAATCATTTTTCATATATGCGGTACATTCGTGGACGAGTTTCGTACCAGGTCTTGTCCCTTATCAAGATAACACGTTATTTACATGAAAGAGGCTTATATATAAAGTGAAATGTTGTATGAATTTATTATGAGAGAAGTTTTAGGCTCCGGAAGCTACGATCATGGTTCCTTAAAGCAACCAATCCCGACGCAACTGGAACGTGTACGTCATCAACTTTTGCTCTTTCTGTCCTAGAAGGTAAGCAAGAACGGGAAATTTACGCGAGAATAGATCGTTCAACACTGTTCCTTGAAGTCACGTCTCTAGCCGCGGATGACCTTACGCGGCAGACGGGACAGTTGGAGATGAAAATTTCACTTCTGGATATGATATCAGAATTAGACCCCATCCTTCTTGATTTGAAACATATGTTTAAATATACATAAAAAAAAGCAAAATTATTTAGAGGTTTTTTTCATGACGAAGTATTAATAGGAAAGAAAGCTGACTTTTACTCGATCAACATTATTAAGTGCACCACAGAATAGACTGACTGTGATAGATGATGACTGATACTGTGTGCTTCGAAAAATATGAACTCTATAGTATTTGACAAGGGATAGACAGAGGTTTCAGAATATGAATATGGTCAGGAAAAACTAAGATTTAAAAATTGACTTTTAAAACTGCAGACAAATAAATATAAATTATTTTCATATATTTTGAATGTGATCCTTCTGCAGTACATATTTACACGGGAAAAAGTTAAAATAATGAATGCACGCTTTTTTACTTAATCATGTTACATAATTTAAAATTCTTCAATGCAGGGGATTCTTATATTCTTAAATGTGTGCAAATATGAAGTGTTCATGCTGATACATGTACGCAATTTTTTTTTCAATTTGCGATTTCATTTGCTTCGCTTTTATGAGAATGTGAAGAGCCTATAAATTGTATACAATGTTTCCATCCACCTTGGGCTCAACGTTGGAGTGTCAGGTTTATTCGCGAAAAGGGAAATCAGCTATAACAGTAAAACAGTACCTACATTATAATACAAGATATAAAAGAAAATCTGTTATTATTTTGAATTTCAAGGAAACCAATTCGCCCGACAAAATTAAAAATAATCAAGTTTACTTTCAAAAAGGTGGATTAGGTCGAACGTTAAAACTAATTTCTTTCTAATATGTGCAGCATAATATTTTCTATTATATTGTATTATCGAATAAGTGTCCATTAGGTCATTTCTCAGGACACTTGCTCAACGTAGAAATAATATAATTTTTTTGTTAATAACAATTTTTATAAACAAATGCTTATGTTCGATATAGCTTTCGCTTTTAAACTTGATTCTCAAATTAGATGGAAGAGGAAAACTTCGTCTCTTATAGATTTTCTTTTAATTCAAACCATTTCTTAACAATGGCCTTATAAACAATTAATTGTAAGATCATCTTTGATCTGTTCCAGCTACAATTTTACAACCACTCTAAATTAATCGTTGTCTTGTCAATAAAAATTTTAATCTACAAAAACAGTAAGAAAGATTATTGGGAAACTACTAGATAAATAACTAAAAAAATCGAAAATCCTAATTGTAAAATTGCAGCTGGCACAGACCAAAGATGATTTTAGAATAAATTGTTTATAAGGCCATAGTTAAGAAATGATTTCAATTAACAGAAAATCTATAAGAAGCAAGCAAAGTTTTCCTTTTTCATCCAATTTGAGAACCAAGTTTAAAAGTGAAAGCTATATAAAATATACGCATTTAACTCTCTAAATTGAAAACGGTTAGCTCTATAAAAAATTGTATGAAACATGAAAGTTTTGTTTTTCAATGAGCTTTCAAAATATAACTTTATAACAAACTTTCATTATTAAATAATAAAATTAATAATAAAAATGTTTAAAAGAAAATGACCAGAATTTCAAAAAAGCGCCTTTATATTCATAATCAGGGGACTTTTGCGGACTTTTAAACCAAAGATACTGAGCGGCACTATTAGTGCATACAGAAGTGTTACTCGCTACTGGATTTTAAGGGCGAATGCTGAAATCACACGAGCCAGCAATTACCTGTGTGCATGAGCATCACATGCTATTTTTTGCAATAACCGTACGAGAAAGTTGCAAGCTAAAGACTTCTCCAAAACAGTGACAATAAGAGCCCTATAACAATGAATGTTCGATTCTCTTAAGTCGATTTTTGAATCGATTCTGAACCGAAACATGAAAATCAATTCTCTAAAAAATCGGTAACACAAGAATCGATTTTTCAATAATCGATTCAAAAATTGTCGAAAATTATTAAATTTATTATATATAGGAAATTAAAACAAAAATCGGTGTCTGAGATGTGAATGTGAAACCTCCTTTAAAGTTTAGACTGTGTAAACTGTAAACTAGATATAATTTGATTTGCTGTCACGGTGTAAAAAAATGTGGTGGGTAAAAACAAAGAGGTAAAAGAAATTCAAAAAGTAAGAATCCGTTATTCGATTCATAGGTTAAAGAATCAAATCACACAAAAATCGAATAGTAAAGAATCAATTCAAAAATCGATTTTTTTTTTGCCCAAAAAATAGACTTTTTCAAGAATCGAATCGGAATAGAACACCCCTGCTCTAACATGACGTTTCAACTCTGCGGGTGATCAAAGATCATTATCTGTAAAGTGCGCAGCGCAACTATACCCAATGGTGTGAAAAAACACTATATTTAAAAGTGGGCATGCGCCAATATTATTCTTGCACCATCGACTGAAATGAGGTACTTTGCTGATATGATTTAGAGGCTACAAAGTCCATCTTTCAAGGTGGGTGCTGCCAAAATTTTTTTTTGTACTTTTTGCTCCACCATTATTTTGGATAGGATTGACATATTTAGCCCTGTCAAATTAGACGAAAAAAGTCGAAGTGCTGGCACTCAAAGCTACAAGCAATTTATTTTGCTTTAAAAGTTTAGAGAGGTGTGTTATTGGAGCCCAAAAAACCTATGAGGGAATTAGCTTAGAGCCACTCTTGCTATCATCAAGAATCTGAAAATTGCAAATATTTTTTTTGTGCGTTTGCGTGGCTTGTTCGTTTTGGGTAAGAGATAGCGTAAATATGTATATGAGATGATATTTAAAGGATAAAGAAGTTTTTAAATCAGCCCTCATCGAACCTTCTACGATAAATATGAAATCTATGTTCATACTGCTAGTAATTTTGATTAGATACATTTATTTGCGGTAGCACTGAAGTTTAAATTTAAATACTGGGCTATGTTACTGATTATAAGTACACTTGTCATATGACATAACAAGGTTATTTTCTCTTATAAGAAAATAAAATTTTACATTTTTAATATCAGTTTTTATTTACTAAAGATGCTAATATTATCATCTATTATTCATTCATATTAAATTTTATTTTTATTAAAACCGAGCTTGGGCGCTTGATTGCAAGCATTTCTTCTTTCTTGGAATTGCGATCAGCATTATTGGTTTTGGAGTTAAGACACCATTTATTCACAGCCATGCACGACGGACTGTCCAAGCAACAAGCGAGCCGCTGCGCTGCACTGGGCAAGCCGTTTGCTCGACTCAATAAAACAGGCAGCTACACTTGAACTCCAAAGATACGAGCACTCCACAGATACGAGCGTCCCGACTCCAAAGTAGCGAGCGGAATTTTTTCACACCCTAGTCGAGAGTGAGGCGCGCGCGGATGCGCGCTGCTTTGGATTCGACGTTTGTTCATTGCGAATTGCATACGCGCGTATGCGCGCAGTAGGCCTGTGTGCGTTCTGACGCATTACCCCCGAAGTATAAACGTCGTAGGAGTGGGAGCCCCTTTCACGCTCGTATCTTTGGAGTTCCCGATTCCCAAGATTCTCGTATCTTTGGAGTTCGACTGTACTTGCTTCGAAAATCTTGCGGCTAAACTAATTAACCTAACTCGGAAACCAATAAAGAGTTTTTATTGTACTTGCTCTCGTTTTATAAATGATATTTGCAGCCTTTAATTTGATATTGAATAATTAATGTATTTTTATTTTTAATTATGTTATATTGCTTATATACCTTTTCAATAATAATGTTTACTTGCAGCTGAAATTTGGCTCGTAGAAGATGAAAAAAGTTACATCCTTTTGAGTATGTGGTTGTACTTTTTTCAGATTTTTCTGGCGAGCGTAGATATGAAGGAAAAGATATTGTTTACACGAATTTGTTTATAAAAATGGATGTATTTCCTTTAAAATCCTATAAACAATTTTCCTTCAAGAAGAACTATCCCTTAGCCGATTTACAAAATGAAAACAAGAACTCACGAAACGTGTAACTTTTAAAATATTTATTTTCTTTCAATATCCCCTACCTACAATTTTGGATTTTCATTACCAAAATAATTAATTTCGATACTTAGCATACCTTGCACGTTGAAGATCCACTTTCCCTTTGCGAAGAGAAAGTAGATATATAATATTCTAGGCTGAGTCTAAGCGTCTGGAAATTACGTTCGTTCATGTACACGGAGGAAAACGAGATTGAAAAGTTCGATATCCAGTTCACGAATTATTTAATGATTACCGAATTTCAGGAAGGCACGGAAGAAGACACGGGAAGAAATGTAAAACTACACACTAATCAATACAAATTTGTATCTCTTCTGCATAAAACCCTATCTTTAAATACGTTCAAGTAATTGTATATACTTCGTACGTTACCACCTGCAATTTGAATGCGTCAACCGCTGCACAAATGAAAAACTAAAGTCTCTCCTGAAAAGTGCGGTTTCTCAAAAAAGAATAGAAAGCATACATTACTATACTTTCTAGCATCCATAATGGAAATCTATATATCTTGTCTCAGTTGTCAGAAGGGCGAAGTCTGAATCGAAGTATAGTTTAGACAGTAAAAAAAAAAAAGTTCAAAATGATACCGAAATCAATATCACTTTCATATGCAACAAAAATGACTAGTAAATCAAGAGCATTTTGATCGGCCGCAATGAATGACCGACTTTTGAGATCATAATGATCTGATGCGGGATCATGTGTCAAGTCAAATCAAGATGGCTAACGTTCTTAGAGTACTTTAGCTCATATGCAAGCTTTTTATGGTTTCTGATCGTGCAGTGTACTTGAAAAGTTGAAAAATTAACGAAATTTGATATTAGAAAATATCACCTGTTGGCGGCCATATTGTTTAGTCTGACAAATGACCCAAAAAAGAAAATCAAAGTGATCCGAATGGACAGTTCATTATGATTTCGAGAGTAAAATGATCGTTGGAGCAAAATGCCATGCAAAAAAATGAAACTTTTTTTTTTACTGTGTATAGTGTTATATTAGGAACTCGACTGAGCTTGCAGCAGTCCAGTAACCAGTCCTGGATGCCTCGCACTCAGTAACGTTCGGGCAGTACCGAACCGAAGCTTGCTTGCATGATACCATAAGGACGTTTAGTGCATCTTACGTTAGCATCCAGAATACCAGATTGCAGAGAGAAGCTGATTGCTGTGTTGGGAACCCGGGTTCAATTTTCGGCAATTGCGTGTTTTCATCTAACTCGACTTTTTCTGTTTCAGCAAATAAATGTTCATCATTTAACGTTTAAAACGTATTGAATATATGTATGTATAATATATAAATAAATGTCAGTTTATAAAATGAAAAGTGATTATATCGAACTGTCAACAGTCGCCGCTCTATGTTCTTGTAAATTATTTTTGACAGATTATTCTTTACTGTTGCGAGTATAGGAACGATTCATATTCTGAACTGGACACCGTACAATGCGCTAGAGGAGTCAGACCGTCGAGAAACTGTTATCTCTTTAGTTTCATAAGGAAGTTAATACCGCGAGTGCACTCGAATTAGTAAACTAATTTCAATCTGTAATTTTTTTACAACGCCATTCTTGTCTGTGTATGTTTATAACACGGTCGACTATAAACGTACGGGCCTGGAAATGGGCCGGGGGAGCTGGAAAAGGGAAGGGGGCGTGGCTTGTGTCCCGACATATATACACTATTTTTTTATAACAATGACAATTCATTACATGCGTCGTCTACTTAGATCAAAGGCAACTTTAATTAACAAATTTATATTCCATGACCTACTGGTCGCAGAAAAGTTTGAGAAGGGCTCATTTAAAGGCTTATTTTATTGTCTAAACATCATCTCCTTTACATATATAGTATATACGCTATCTGTTATGAGAAAAAAATAATCAGATCAGTTACACCAGCCCCCCAGCCCAATCTTAATTTTCGTGTTTTCCATAGACAACTGAGTTGCGCCGCAAATGAGCTCATATGCGACACGTCAGCCCCACCTTCATTGGAAAAATCAAAGTTTAAATTGCCTGACCTTGAAGATCTTTAAATGCGCTGATATACGCCACAACTACAAAATTTTGCGCTAGCTAATTAACAAAGATAGAATGGGGGGGGGGGCGTGTGACGCAGGTGTTAAATCTTCGACAGTGATATGAAATTTAAAATTTCGCATATGGAGTCATTCGTCTTCAAATGCGCTTATATGCGCCAGAAAATTTGTTGGAAAACTTTAAAAACTGTTCACGATACGAAGGTTTTAACACTTTACACAGTGATGACCAAGTGATGACCAACAAAATAAAATTTTTTAATCCGCACTGATGACGGGCCTTACGTATGGGGTTTTAAATGCGCTTATATGCGACATAAAAATTTTCTGCATATCTTGAAAATTGCCTAAGATATGGAGGTCATAACATTTTGCAAAGTGATGAACGACAAAATACAAAGTTTTTAATCAGCAGTGATGAAGGGACTGCTATATGGGGTTTCAAATGCTCTCATATGCTCTATAAAAATTTTCTGTATATCTTGAAAATTGACTGAGATATGGAGGTCATAACATCTTGCAAAGTGATGACCAACAAAATAAAAAGTTTTGATTACGCAGTGATGAAGTGAATTTTGTATAGGGTTTGAAATGCGCTCATATGTATCATAACAATTTTCTTAATTTCTCAAAAATTGCCCAAGATATGGAGGTCATAAAATTTTGCAAAGTGATGACCAACGAAATGAAAAGTTTTTAATCAGCAGTGATGAAGGTACTTTCGCATAGGGTTACAAATGCGCTCATATGCGTGATAAATTTTTCTGAATTTTTTAAATATTTCCCAAGATATGGAGGTCATAAAATTTTGCAAAGTGATGATCAACAAAATGAAAAGTGTTTAGGGCGCAGTGATAAAGGGAATATTTAAATTATTATTGCATAATTTTGGGCTTTTTTTCGGCACCTATGGCGATTTTTGGGCTCTTTTAATTTTCTCCAAAAACAGATTTTAGGTGGAGCTGCTGGTCGCCACCACCTCCGTTACAGAAAAGTTGAAAAATTAAAATAACCAACAGTGCCAGAATTTTTGGCTTTTTATAGGCTCTTCAAAAATGCAAAAACTGATTGTCAAGAAACAACCCCTATCTCTTAAAAACTACCTACAAAATAAAATATACCCTGTCTCCTAAAAATTATCCCGAAAATAACTTACGCCTCCAGACTAAATGTAAGCATGTTCGAATTTCGAGCTGTTTTCGGGCCCCCCCTAAAACACTAAAAAATTATTATATAAAATCAACCCTGACCATTAAAACCACTAAAAATAACAAACCAAATTATCCGAAAACGACTCAGAACAACGACACTTGCGCCTAATTACAATTATAGATATTAAACAAAACAAAGCAAAAAAATATAAATCAAAAGTCAATGATTTTTCGAAAATCACAAAACACTGCCGAAAAATCTCCAAATAAAAAAAAATCATACTAGTCACCTTCGTAAAACTCTAAACTATACACACAACCCCACAGCAATAACTAAAAAACACAAATGTTTTTTCATATACTCATCTCCACAGTAACATTCAACAACCCTTAAGAGCTAGCCCCATCACATTTAACGAATCACGCGTCATCTGCCTTCAACTACAAGCGCTAAAAAAATGTGAAATAAAAAATATTTATATATATATAGTATGTAAAGGGTTTATTTTTATATGTAATTTTCTTTCAAAAAGAAAGAAGCGATATTGTATACGTTAACATCTAAGATATATTTTTCATTGTAAATTAGCTCTCTCGAACTGTACATCACATTTATTTTGATATGTAAAATATTTTTACATGTTTTTTAAGCCAAAGATGTTTTTTTATATATAAGGGTGCTTATTGGGTCTTTTATA